>JAECMU010005853.1:12927-28546 GCA_016106625.1 Dracogyra subfuscus | reverse complement strand
GGGGGATGTGCACTTGTATGACGACAGGTAATGTATCCATAAAAGAAAAAACACTCTAATTGTACTGTAAAATTATATTGTGGCCATGTTTTAACTTTAGTTATGATCTTATAGAAATATCCCATTGGCGATGCATCTTGTAGCAGAGGTTTTTTTTAGATTTTTATTTTATCATGTTATATTGGAAACATATTCCTATAGTTGTATGTGTGTGTTATGTCCTAGTGTAACATAGTTTGTTGCTGTCATGGTGACAGATGGCTTCTTTTTGTTTCCTCAGTATGACAAGCTCATGAAGCTTGAGAAGGAGCTGGGTTTTAGGTTTTGATTTGATCATGTTGTATTGCAGATATACTCGTCGTCATATGTGTATGTTTTATCCCTGCTACTGGCACAATGACAGAAGTCGTGTTTTTGTTACTTCAGTATGACAAGCTGACGAAGCTGGTGAAGGACTTTGAGCCGTTCCGCAACCTGTGGATCACAGTGTCCGACTGGCTGCGGTGGAATGAGAGCTGGATGAACGACCCACTGACGACCATCAATGCCGAGGACGTCGAGAAGAATGTCAATGAGGCCTACAAGACGATGCACAAATCCGTGAAGCTCTTCCATGATATACCTAGTAAGTGAGGAGCACGGTCAGAACATAGGTCACCATTACTGTACAAGTAAGTGTGGACTATCACAGTGATATTCCAAGTAAGTGTGGACTATCACAGTGATATTCCAAGTAAGTGTGGACTATCGCAGTGATATTCCAAGTAAGTGTTAACTATCACAGTGATATTCCAAGTAAGTGTGGACTATCACAGTGATATTCCAAGTAAGTGTGGAACTATTACAGTGATATTCCAAGTAAGTGTGGACTATCACAGTGATATTCCAAGTAAGTGTGGAACTATTACAGTGATATTCCAAGTAAGTGTTAACTATTACAGTGATATTCCAAGTAAGTGTTAACTATCAGTGATATTCCAAGTAAGTGTAGAACTATCACAGTGATATTCCAGGTAAGTGTGGACTATCGCAATGATATTCCAAGTAAGTGTGGACCATTGCAATGATATTCCAAGTAAGTGTGGAACTATCACATTGATATTCCAAGTAGGTGTGGAACTATTACAGTAATATTCCAAGTAAGTGTTAACTATCACAGTGATATTCCAAGTAAGTGTGGAACTATTACAGTGATATTCCAAGTAAGTGTGGAACTATCACAGTGATATTCCAAGTAAGTGTGGAACTATTACAGTAATATTCCAGGTAAGTGTGGGACTATCACAGTGATATTCCAAGTAAGTGTTAACTATTACAGTAATATTCCAAGTAAGTGTGGAACTATCACAGTGATATTCCAAGTAAGTGTTAACTATCACAGTGATATTCCAAGTAAGTGTGGAACTATCACAGTGATATTCCAAGTAAGTGTGGAACTATCACAGTAATATTCCAAGTAAGTGTGGAACTATCACAGTGATATTCCAGGTAAGTGTTAACTATCACAGTGATATTCCAAGTAAGTGTGGAACTATCACAGTTATATTTCGTGTAAGTGAGCAGCTCTGTCATAATGTCAGTTTTATGTAGTTCTGTTATAATTATTAATGATTTTACTAGTATTAATATAACATTAATGAACTATATTATTATATTACCCAGTTGCTAGTCTCATTAATCATTATTGTTGTATATGGTAGTGAAAATCATCTATGATATTCGCCATAAATGAAAGAAAGAAAGAAATATTTTATTTAACAACACACACACTCAACACATTTTATTTACGGTTATATGGTGTCAGACATAATATTAAGGACCACACAGATTTTGAGAGGAAACTCGCTGTTGCCACTTCATGGGCTACTTTTCTAATTAACAGCAAGGGATCTTTTATTTGCACTTCCCACAGGCAGGATATCACAAACCATGCCTTTGTTGAACCAGTTATGGATCACTGGTTGGTGCAAGTGGTTTACACCTACCCATTGAGCCTTGCTGAGCACTTACTCAGGGTTTGAAGTTGGTATATGGATTAAAAATCCCATGCCTCAATTGGGATCCGAAACCCAGTACCTACCAGCCTGTTGACCACTGAGGCTGGTTCGCCATAAGTAATTCATGAGCCTTAACTAGCTCTGTCAATGTGCATTATCCGATTATGTCACAAGGGAACCCATGAATTGGCATGTTAATCTAGATAATGAATCAAGGTAAAATTTATATAAAAATATAGTAGTTACCAACTCTAGTAATATTTTTTTCAAAACAAATGTAACTTTTAGTACATGAGTAAGTCATCCAGTGTAGGTAGAAGTGTTGCTAGTAATCAATAACCCATTACTGCGAGAAGAAAGATTGATCTGTTGGTTTGGATGACAAAACGGTGACTATTTTTTACTGTAAACATACTGCATAAGATAATAGTTGGTGGCAGTAGAAGACGTTTAAGTGAAGCTGTTTGAAAATAAAGTGAAATGTTTTTATTAATTTGCAAGATTCGGACCCAGGTGGTATCGATTGGAGGTGTAAGATTTTGACTTTTATTATTATTCTTTTTTTTTGAAGTCACAGATTTCTTCATCACTGCCTCATTTATAACAGATTTAGATATTCATCATTCAAATAATGTCTTCTGATCACAAACCATAGTCATAGTTCACACAATAAGTTTCAGGTATCATTCTGCTTTGAAGGAATGTCTTAGATCACAAACTAGTCACAGTTCACACAAAACCTTTCAGATGTCATTTGTCTTTGAAGGAATGTTTTAGATCACAAACTAGTCACAGTTCACACAAAAACTTTCAGATATCATTTGTCTTTGAAGGAATGTATTAGATCATAAACTAGTCACAGTTTACACAAAAACTTTCAGACGTCATTTGTCTTTGAAGGAATGTATTAGATCACAAACTAGTCACAGTTCACACAAAAACTTTCAGACGTCATTTGTCTTAGAAGGAATGTTTTAGATCACAAACTAGTCACAGTTCACACAAAAACTGTCAGATGTCATGTTCTTTCAGGGAATGTCTTAGATCACAAACTAGTCCATTCATACAAAAACTTTCAGATGTAATATTATTACAAAGAATGTCTTAGATCACAAACTGGTGACAGTTGAGCTTGGCAAGCACACTTAGCTTAATTATCTTTATGCACACACCCACCCTTCAGACTGGCTGTGTAGAGTATCGAAGTACAATGCACACACCCACCCTTCAGGCTGGCTGTGTAGAGTATCGAAGTACATTGCACACACCCACCCTTCAACCTGGCTGTGTAGAGTATCGAAGTACAATGCACACACCCACCCTTCAGGCTGGCAGTGTAGAGTATCGAAGTACAATGCACACACCCACCCTTCAACCTGGCTGTGTAGAATATCGAAGTACATTGCACACACCCACCCTTCAACCTGGCTGTGTAGAGTATCGAAGTACAGTGCACCCACCCACCGTTCAGGCTGGCTGTGTAGAGTACTGAAGTACAGTGCACACACCCACCCTTCAGACTGGCTGTGTAGAGTATCGAAGTACATTGCACACACCCACCATTCAGGCAGGCTGTGTAGAGTACTGAAGTACATTGCACTCACCCACCCTTCAACCTGGCTGTGTAGAGTATTGAAGTACATTGCACACACCCACCCTTCAGGCTGGCTTTGTAGAGTATCAAAGTACAAGACAAACACCCACCCTTCAGGCTGGCTGTGTAGAGTATCGAAGTACATTGCACACACCCACCCTTCAACCTGGCTGTGTAGAGTATCGAAGTACAAAACAAACACCCACCCTTCAGGCTGGCTGTGTAGAGTATCGAAGTACAAGACAAACACCCACCCTTCAGGCTGGCTGTGTAAAGTATCGAAGTACATTGCACACACCCACCCTTCAGGCTGGCTGTGTAGAGTATCTAGGTACAGCCGCCACAGTGGTCGGGTGTAGGGTGGGGGGGAGAGGGGGGGGAGGGGGAGCAGGCATTCAATCCAGGCACCAGCACTTAACAAGTGGGTTAACAGGGAAATTTCAGTATCTAGTTAGGTATTAATTAGGAGCAATTTTTACCTTCAAGAAAAGCATTAGTATTCAGCTGTTCATATTTTGGATTATTTATATGCAGTGTTATGAAGCAAAGTCAGTTTAAACAATTATTAACATTCAGATTTTTATTGTGTAATATAAACTTAATATATTTTAATAACATTAGTGATTTATTTTTATAGACTTATTGAATTTAATAACAAACATTTTTCAAATTGCTTTATATAATTAAACATATGCAAGCCATGTATATTTCTTTAAAATGACATATCTGTATGTTAAATTATTAATTTTGAAAATGTTAACTTTATTTGAATTACATTTCTAGATAAATATATGACTATTACTTTATTTCTCATTTTACCATTTCCCACTGAGTCAGTGTAATCAGGGTGGGCTTTTTACGGTTTTATCTGTAATATTGAATGAAAATAAGATACATTTATTTTGTTGGATATTAATAAAATATTGTGTATATTGTTTAGGTGTTCAGCAAGTTGCTTTGGAAATCAAAAATGAGATTGAAGAATTCCGTCCTAAGATACCTTTGATTCAAGGTCTGCGTAACCCAGGCATGAGACACAGACATTGGGATCTGGTAAGTCTATATAAACATTAATACAACTTTAATAACATGAGACACAGACATTGGGATCTGGTAAGTCTATATAAACATTAATACAACTTTAATAACATGAGACACAGACATTGGGATCTGGTAAGTCTATATAAACATTAATACAACTTACCAGTATGACAAATCAGTATTAACATTAGCACTTCTTTAATAACCTGGTGAAATATCTCCAGTATGACAAATCAGTATTAACATTAGCACTTCTTTAATAACCTGGTGAAATATCTCCAGTATGACAAATCAGTATTAACATTAGCACTTCTTTAATAACCTGGTGAAATATCTCCAGTATGACAAATAAATATTAACATTAGTACTTCTTTAATAACCCGATGAAATATCTCCAGTATGACAAATCAATATTAATATTAATACTTCTTTAATAACCCAGTGAAATATTGCCAGTATGACAAATAAATATTAATATTAGTACTTCTTTAATAACCTGGTGAAATATTGCCAGTATGACAAATCAATATTAACATTAGTACTTCTTTAATAACCTGGTGAAATATTGCCAGTATGACAAATCAATATTAACATTAATACAACTTTAATAACCCGTTGAAATATCTCCAGTATGACAAATCAGTATTAACATTAGTACTTCTTTAATAACCTGATGAAATATTGCCAGTATGACAAATAAATATTAATATTAATACTTCTTTAATAACCCGGTGAAATATCTCCAGTATGACAAATCAATATTAATACTTCTTTACTAACCCGGTGAAATATCTCCATTATGACATCAATATTAACATTAGTACTTCTTTAATAACCTGGTGAAATATTGCCAGTATGACAAATCAATATTAACATTAGTACTTCTTTAATAACCCGGTGAAATATTGCCAGTATGACAAATCAGTATTAACATTAGTACTTCTTTAATAACCCGATGAAATATTGCCAGTATGACAAATCAATATTAACATTAGTACTTCTTTAATAACCCGATAAAATATCGCCAGTATGACAAATCAATATTAACATTAGTACTTCTTTAATAACCCGGTGAAATATCGCCAGTATGACAAATCAATATTAACATTAGTACTTCTTTAATAACCGGGTGAAATATCGCCAGTATGACAAATCAATATTAACATTAGTACTTCTTTAATAACCGGGTGAAATATCGCCAGTATGACAAATCAATATTAACATTAGTACTGCTTTAATAACCCGGTGAAATATCGCCAGTATGACAAATCAATATTAACATTAGTACTGCTTTAATAACCCGGTGAAATATCGCCAGTATGACAAATCAATATTAACATTAGTACTACTTTAATAACCCGGTGAAATATTGCCAGTATGACAAATCAATATTAACATTAGTACTGCTTTAATAACCCGGTGAAATATCTTCAATATGTCAGTTCCATGTTAACACTGATACAGCTTACAAGTTCATAATAACATTAATAAAGCTTAAATAGCCCTATGAAATATTTCCAATACTACAAGTCCAGATTAACACAGATACTGTGTTCATTATATGTTTTATTAATGAGGTCATCCATAATTTGTTGTTTTAGTTTTAAAAGCTCATTTTAAAGACTATCTTGTTGCATGATGAATGTAAATAAACTATTGTCCGTGTATGTGTAGCTGTCCGAGGAGCTGGGATTCCCGCTGCAGCTGAAGGCCAACCTGACGTTCTCCAAGTGTCTTGAGATGAACCTACAGGAACACATCACAACCATCTCTAAGGTGGCCGAGGTGGCTGGCAAGGAGTACTCCATAGAACAGGTACGCCACTTCTAGAGCTTTCAGCACACTCGATGATCTGTCACACAACCAACATGCTGGATCCAACAAATACCTTTATATTAACAATGCTGATATGGTGGGAAATAGAAGTACACCTAGAGAGTGGTGTAAAATACTTTGTAAAAAAAATTAGCTCCTATACACCTAAAAGAAACCATCTTTGGGGTAATTGAGATTGTATACACCTATACAACATCTTACTTGGAGTAGGTGAATGGGTAGACTCACGGAAAATCTTCTTGAGTTTTAGCTAGACACCAATATTGTTACTGTTTAGTTAATTCATGTTGAAAACGTGCAGCCAACTTGACTTAGCTTGTTATACACCTGATGATAAGGAGTAGAGAAGATGAATGTGATTGTGAAGTATGTTAAATGTTTTGTCTCATTTGCCAGGCTCTTGACAAGATGGAGAAGGAGTGGGAGCCGGTGCTGTTTGAGATCATGCCATACAAGGAGACGGGCACCTTCATCCTGAAGAGTTCAGAGGACACGTCACAGCTGCTGGATGACCACATTGTCATGACACAGAGCATGTCCTTCTCACCCTACAAGAAACCCTTCGAGGACCGCATCAACAACTGGGAGGACAAGCTCAGAACAACACAGGTCAGTCACGACATGGGGCTTTTCTTGATGGACATGGCTTTCTTTGTAATTACGTTACAGGATCAATCATTCTCTATCAACTCCATTTTTTTCAGTTAATGCTTCAAGACTAGAATGTCAAATGCAATGGTATGTATTGTCCTGTTTATGGGAAGTGCATATAAAATCCCAGTGCTTCTTTTCATGTATAGATTGGGTGGGTGGCAGCTGATTTCCTGTTGTTTATCTCGATCAACGGTTTAATAACCATAATATTTTAAACACCAAATAGCCATAGTGTCCAATGTGCTGAGCTGTTATTAAAGTTTATTACCCATATGGGCTTAAATGTACGGGGTAATATTTTTTTTGATCTGTGCACTGTATGATGATTGCATCTACAGTCACTGATTCGCTGGCTTTAAAAAGACAAGATTTGATTGGCAATTACATACTGCCTTGACTACTTTTTGTTCATTCATGATTCCATTCTATTACTATTACTATTACTATGAACTTCAAATATTGTTTTACGATACGAATGTTTACGGAATTAAAAAGAATATATATATGTAATTAAATTGTTTACATTTACATAAAATGATATAAATTAACAAACAATGAAAACAAATGAAAATAAAAAATTAATTAGAAAAATATATTTAATAAATACATCAGACACTTAGTAAAGTCCTTACGAATTTATGAATTCCAACACCAATATCAAAAGAAAATGTATCGAACTCGGTACCTGCAATAACGGTGTCAAACATGTCAGTATCTGTGATGTCGCACACACACGAGATGTCACACACACTCAAGATATCCAACATGGTACACAGTCTGTTCTCAGCTCCCATCTACGGTGTGTTTTCAACATTACCATCAACGCCAAAAGCAACGATGAAACAATCACGAACATCAAAACATTTCCAAAAATCCAAGTAAACGGCGACATATACTGTCCGATTCGGAGTCCGATTAAATTATACAGCACGCAATTACAAGCCACGTGCAACAAACTGGCTCAAAAAAGGACATGTGAAAGGTCACGCACTGTTCTGTTATTTTCGAGTTGTTTCTGTGTTTTTTCTTGCGACCAATACCTCAATGGTTCTTTTGTTGTTACCACATTTTCTGAATTCGCCGACTATTTCTTCCATAATAACAATTTGAAAGGAACTAATTTGGATGGTTTAAACTAAACTTTGTGCCTACTTACAACTGGAGTTTTCTTGGTTGACAGTACAACACGATGATGGGAATTTGTGTATGTATGTGTTGGGGGTGGGGGTGGTGCATGCGTGCGTACATACATACGTACGTACTCACGTATGTTTATATGGTAATATTACTGTGATCATTTTCAAAAGTTAATAAACAAAATATATGTACAAATGTTTAAAAATGTTTTTATTTTATTATTTTGACTGGGTTTTTTTAAAAACTATTCTTTGGTAGATACTGTTGGGTGTGCACTGTTAATGGCGCGTATGAATATATTGTTATGGCTGGTAGAGCTTGTTAGTTGTTACAGCAGTGAGAATGTAAATATACTTTTAAAATCGTTAACGATTGACAATGGGTAATAAAGATAATAACCAACTCACTACAAGGAATTATGGATTATCTGTCCCTCATGAATTAATGCTGTAAAACCCTCGCCAGAGGCTCGGGTTTACAACATTAATTCACTCGGGACAGATAATCCCATAATTCCTTGTAGCTTGTTGGTTATTCTCTAAATAGTACATAGACTCGTGCAGGCAAGTTATCATGTTATGTGTATCAACTTCCGATACAACACCCGATGATGGTAATTTGAAGAGAATTACGTGTCATCTTGCAGGATGTTCTGGACGAATGGCTGCAGTGTCAGCGCTCGTGGCTCTACCTGGAGCCGATTTTCAGCTCGGAGGACATAAACAGACAGCTGCCCGTAGAGAGCAAACGATACCAAACCATGGAGCGCATGTGGCGCAAGATCATGAAACACGCCAAGGAAAACCCACAGGTACTTATTGTTATATCAAAAGGGCCAATAAACATAAGAGATATTTATTACATTCAAAACAAGTAAAATATGTGAATGAAAACCCACAGCCATTTGTTGCATTTGTAATATGACAAGGAAACTAGCAAGTATTTTAATTTATATAAAACAGACAAATGAAAGCCTACAGAGATATATATACTTTTATCCTATAACTTAACATAATATCCATGTCATATAGCGAGTTAATATTTACTGTATTAACCTGTGTGATATTGGGTTATGCAAATTTGTAAGGTCTTCAGGTTATGTGTTGCGGTAAATGAGTCCTTTGCTTACACGCCAACAAGACCCGCGTACCTGAGCGTAACGTTTTCAAAGATTTGTTTAAAATGCGTGACGTCAAACTAATCTGCGCTAATCGTGATGACGTCATATTATCGATGGCGGCGACTTTAGTACTGTGATTTACTAAAAAAGAAAATAGAATGTTATTTTAGAAGTGTTATAGGATAAATAGAATTCGCAACTCGTGTTTTTAATATGGAAAATATCAACCTCGTGTCGTTAATCGGTATTTGTCTCGGCAGAGCCTCGACAAATACCGATTAACTAACACTCGGTTGATATTTTCCATAATAAAAAACTCTCGTGACGAATCCTCTCTATATTATTTTTTATTTTTTTATTATTATTACAGAGATTTATTATATTTAAGATCATTTCAAAGAAATGTTTTTATATGAGTGAAGTTATATCAAGTATTTATGTCACAACAATCTTGTTATTTCACATTATCTAAACAAAGACTATTTTAGTTGTGGAAATTAGTGTCTTGATTGGTTATTTATTATTTAATTGAACCTTGCAGACAGTCGTGTAATGAAGTCTCCATTCTGTGACAGGTTTGTATCTAGATAACGGCCTGTTGTGTGTTTTTGTGAGTTACTAATTGCTGTTTTCTGTGTGACAGGTTATCTCGCTGTGTCCAGACAACCGCCTGCTGGACAACCTGCGTGAGTCCAACAAGCTACTCGACCAGGTGCAGAAAGGTCTGAGCGAGTACCTGGAGACGAAGCGCACTGCCTTCCCCAGGTTCTACTTCCTGTCCGACGACGAGCTGCTTGAGATCCTCTCACAGACAAAAGATCCGACTGCGGTCCAGCCCCATCTCAGAAAGTGTTTTGAAAACATCGCCAAGGTACTTTAAATGTCATGTCTGGTTTTGTGGAGATTCTCTCACATACTTTATAACATGTCATGTCTGGTTTTGTGGAGATTCTCTCACATACTTTACAACATGTCATGTCTGGTTTTGTGGAGATTCTCTCACATACTTTACAAAATGTCATGTCTGGTTTTGTGGAGATTCTCTCACATACTTTTTAACATGTCATGTCTGGTTTTGTGGAGATTCTCTCACATACTTTACAAAATGTCATGTCTGGTTTTGTGGAGATTCTCTCACATACTTTACAACATGTCATGTCTGGTTTTGTGGAGATTCTCTCACATACTTTACAAAATGTCATGTCTGGTTTTGTGGAGATTCTCTCACATACTTTACAAAATGTCATGTCTGGTTTTGTGGAGATTCTCTCACATACTTTTTAACATGTCATGTTTGGTTTTGTGGAGATTCTCTCACAGACTAAAGACCCAACTGCTGTCCAGCCATATCTCAGAAAAATTTTTGGAAACATCGCCAAGGTGGGTTTTTCCCACTTTACTGGGTCTTACTTTCGATTTGAACATTCTTTGATTATTCTTATTCTGACTAAATAGGAAGTGCAGTAACTGTTTTTAAGTGGGATATTTTATTGTCAACTGTATTCCTTTAAACCATTATTACCCAATTATACCAAGTTACTGGCATAATACTTTCCTTCAAAAATATACATATACGTTTCGGCGACATTAGAGCCATAAACGATTATCAAAATAATTACACGCATTTAATATAATTAAATGCAGTCATATAAAAATATACTAAAACAGTAAAGACTTGGCAACATTATTGCCAACCTCACACATAACTTCCCCTTTTCAAATGATATTAATGTAAAACAATAACCATCGGGTTTGTATGACGAAACATTTACATAAAAACCATTACAGAATACAAACTGGAACGTTCATTTAAAAATATATATATATACACATATAAAATACTCTGTTTACAGCACAGGTGAAACAAGTCACATACTTTGGTTAAGACGCACATGAAACACCTTCGCTGGAAGAATTGCATGCAATACAGACATAGACAATACTACTATTACACACCTTTGCTGTGGGCGATGAACCGTATAGGATGTTAACACTATATCATATATCTGAGTTTCATCCCGTGAATAAATGGGTAAAATATAAGCTAACACTCAAATAGATAATAAAACTAAAGCAATTAGACATCTCATCATCCAACACAATAATTAATTCTGCTTATACAATTAACTTGCACCTTTATCTATATTTATACGTTTAATAGTATATATCCAACACCTTTACTTTATTACTGTTTATAAAGTTAACTTGTCCATATATATATTTATTCGTTTAGTGTGTTTAGTAAATTCAATATTTAAAACGTATTTACTTAGCATTAATTATGGACGTCTAAACACTTTTTAACATTATATATTACATCTACATATACTAAAATAATGTGATAAACATAACAACTAATACATGCATATTAGTCAAACCTTTAAGTGCCAAAAGAAAGTCTGAAGAAAAAGGAAAAGGCAAGTCGTCGTACCCTGTTGTAAGTATGTACGTGTACTGTGTGTCTACCCTTAGTGCTACACGGACCTGACTCATGATCACGTGACACCAAATACACATAACCATTGGATATAATCAACCAATGGCTCGTCCCAAGCCAGTATGACGAGAAACAACCCTAAAAGGGTTTGTCTAATGTCCCAGTATGATATTCTCAATGCCAATTGAGAATATCCTATAATAAACTAAATAGAATCCTAAAATAAATATATTAATAGTAATAGATAAAATGTTATTTATATACAAATGGCCAAATATTTATTCCCCGTTACATGACTATGATACTGTTCTGTAGCTGCGGTTTGAGGATGACTTGAAAATCACAAGGATGTACTCTGGAGAAGGGGAGGAGGTTGCGTTCCGTGAGTCGCTTTATCCAAACGGGAACGTGGAGGACTGGATGCTGGAGATCGAGAAGACGATGAAGGAGAGCATCAGAGTAATCATCAAGGACTCACTGCAGGACTACAAAACAGTGAGCACGCTTTTATAGTATTAACTTAATGTCTACAAAACAATGAGAACACTTTTATAGTATTAATTTAGGAGAGCCTCAGATTAATCATCAAGGACTCACTGCAGGACTACAAAACTGAGCACAGTTTTATAGTATTAACTTCATGTCTAAAAAACGGTGAGCACACTTTTATATCATTAACTCAATGTCTACAAAACATGAGCACGCTTTTATATCATTAACTCAATGTCTACAAACATGAAAATGCTTTTATATCATTAACTCAATGTCTACAAAACATGAGCATGCTTTTATATCATTAACTCAGTGTCTACCAAATGTGAACACGCTTTTATATCATTAAAGTGCTGTTCCAGACCATACACTAAAATTTCAAATTCCACATTTAAATGCCTTCTTGATTCATTGCAATAATATTTTACACCGATTTGTAAATCAATAATTGCAAAAATGCCCCATAAATGTATTAAATACATCACTCCAGTAGAACACTGCCGGAAACTACTGAGTAACATCCTCGGTAAAAACATTGTTGTTTGTTTCAGCGCCCTCGTGCCGAGTGGGTGCTTTACTGGCCTGGTCAGGTGGTAATCGCTATGTTGTTTGTTTCAGCGCCCTCGTGCCGAGTGGGTGCTTTACTGGCCTGGTCAGGTGGTAATCGCTATGTTGTTTGTTTCAGCGCCCTCGTGCTGAGTGGGTGCTGTACTGGCCTAGTCAGGTGGTAATCGCTATGTTGTTTGTTTCAGTGCCCTCGTACTGAGTGGGTGCTGTACTGGCCTGGTCGGGTGGTAATCGTTATGTTGTTTATTTCAGCGCCCTCGTGCCGAGTGGGTGCTGTACTGGCCTGGTCGGGTGGTAATCGTTATGTTGTTTATTTCAGCGCCCTCGTGCCGAGTGGGTGCTGTACTGGCCTGGTCGGGTGGTAATCATTATGTTGTTTGTTTCAGCGCCCTCGTGCCGAGTGGGTGCTGTACTGGCCTGGTCAGGTGGTAATCGTTATGTTGTTTGTTTCAGCGCCCTCGTACCGAGTGGGTGCTGTACTGGCCTGGTCAGGTGGTTATCGCTGCATGTCAGACGTACTGGAGCGTGGAGGTGACGGAAGCACTGGAGCAGAATGAGATCAAG
Source organism: Dracogyra subfuscus (assembly GCA_016106625.1). Classification (NCBI taxonomy): domain Eukaryota; kingdom Metazoa; phylum Mollusca; class Gastropoda; order Neomphalida; family Peltospiridae; genus Dracogyra; species Dracogyra subfuscus. The sequence goes on along the minus strand of JAECMU010005853.1, from coordinate 15,107 downwards.
GCACGGTACAAGATCCTGCTGTCCCAGCTGGATGACCTGCGAGACCTGGTGCGGCAGGACATCAGTAAGATCGGCCGCATGACGCTGTCTGCCCTCATTGTGGTGGAGGTGCACGCACGCGATGTTGTCGCCAAGATGGTAGAGGAGGACATCCACAATTCCAACGCCTTTGAGTGGATCAGCCAACTCAGGTGAATCACTAACAGTTTTTAATTTGTTTAAATATTATCTCTTCTTCATCAAACATTAAAAGTTAATTGTATAGCAAAAAAGAATGTATTGTTGTGAGTATTGCAGATATTACATGTCTAATATTAAAGATAGATTGTATAACAAACAGGATTAATGGGGTTTTTTAATTTCAGATATTACTGGATGGAAGATGAAAATCTCTACATTCGAGCGGTCAATGCCCAGTTCCCATACGGATATGAGTATCTGGGAAACACTGGTCGGCTGGTTATCACCCCTCTCACAGACAGGTCAGTTCCGTCTACTTGCTTTCTCTATAGAGTTGATTCTAACCATAATGTTATCAGTGTTCTCACTGGGTGAAAATTAAAGAAGGGCAGCCGATCGTCACCACACCCTTCAAAAAAATATATATACAAAAGGGAGGGGTGGGGGGGTTAGTTTGGTTACCATATTGTTGTGTTGGTAGATTTTGTAAAAAGACATACTCCTTATTTTGCCTACAAAAAAGTGCAAAAAGGTTTATAAATATGAAACACAAGCAGACTCGTCTTTTACTTGAACCGAAGATATTATTGGTCTGACATTCACAGGCAGTTCTGGTTTTGCTGGACCGATCAAAGTTTTAATATTATTATTTTTAATAAAGATTTCAAGATATACAAAAAACAATAATGATGTTTGTAAAGTGATCTAATGTCGGATACATTTTTGTTATTTCCGTCTTCATCAAATGAATCATTCGCGGTTTCGTTTTTGTAAAGGCGGTGTATATATTATTTGGCACTCAAGATAAATGATTTTAATGATAAACACTACCACTTCTGTTATTTTTTTATAAGCGTTCATATCCCCCAAAATTAAAAGTTTACAATATTTTATAAATAACTCCCGAATAAACAGAATGACAGAAAGTAAAAATCATCAGTTACAACCTATTATATCTGCAACTAAGGACAAAATATTTGACGATAGTTAGTGGAAACAAAAGACAGAATGACTGTTCTGATCACGTGACAAATTTGTCAAATAAAGTGAGGTTTGTTTTGTTTTTCATTCGGAGATTGCCGAATCCATAAAAAATAAAATGTTTTCATTGTTCACATAAAATATAACTTTTATTGTGTCTATCAAACATATAAATGGATACAGATACGGGACAAAGTAGAGGCTGTTAAAAATACTGTTAAATTACGCTACAGTAAGTGTCGTAAATATTTCGTCAATTGTTTTTTTGTACACAACACGGCTTGTTTCCTTTGATGTCTAGTGTGCAGATTGAGCGAAGTTTGTTTTTTTGTGTTTGGGAAAAAAGTGTGCCTTTGGAAATAGCGGAGATGGGTGCTGGAAAATAAAGAGGGGCGTTAAAAAATAAAGGAGGGCGTGGAACGTGAAAGGAGGGCGGCTAAATGAAAAAATGGGGCAGGGCGCCCTGCTTAAATGGAGTAGTGAGAACACTAGTTATGTTAAGGGGCTACCTCATACTGACTGCCGCTCTACATCTAAATAATAATAATAATGGTATGTTACAGGTGTTACCTCACACTGACTGGTTATTGTTATGCTATATTGTGGGTGTTACCTCACACTGACTGGTTATTGTTATGCTATGTTATAGGTGTTACCTCACACTGACTGGTTATTGTTATGCTATGTTATAGGTGTTACCTCACACTGACTGGTTATTGTTATGCTATGTTACAGGTGTTACCTCACACTGATTATTGTTATGCTATGTTACAGGTGTTACCTCACACTAACTGGTTATTGTTATGCTATGTTACAGGTGTTACCTCACACTGACTGGTTATTGTTACGCTATATTAACAGGTGTTACCTCTCACTGACTGTTATTGTTATGATATGTTACAGGTTGTTGTGAAATTAATTGTTTCAACGAGCCCTATCTTTTAAAATTAAATTTCAATGTTTCATCGTGGTCAGCTATGTTGAAACTTGATGTTTACCTTTTTATTTCTTCCATGATT
>JAECMU010005853.1:0-12891 GCA_016106625.1 Dracogyra subfuscus | reverse complement strand
GATTAAATAATATGTCATTATAGTTCAGTAAATACTTTACTGAATATTCCTATTTGAGTTATTTCATAAAAACTTAAGTATTTCTTGGTAAATGTTGTCTGCTTTGCGAGCGGAAATGCACGAGACGAACTATTTCCGGTTTGCTGTAAAGCACTGTTGGTTAATAGACCGGAACCGTAATGTTATTACTTAACCTGGGAAAACGATGTTGTTGTTTTTATTAACATTATGGATTATAAATAACATTGATATTAGAAATATGTGCTTAGATATTTGCTGATTTGTGTAGCAGTTGTGTATTGTAAGACCATATTGTGTTTTTCCTGAGAGTATATTTGACGTCATACTAGAGATTCAAAAAATACCAGTGACGTCAATGTTGGGGTATAAATAGAACTGTCACGTCAGTTGTAAAGAGTTGGATCCGAATTTTGACAGCAATCAGCTGATCGATCTAAATTTCGCTATTATAACATTTTTCTTATATTTTGGACAGCACTGAGAGGTAAATAGACGATTGTTTTTAGCTTCCTTTGCGAACTTTCGAAATTAATAGGTTATCTAATTTAAATCATCTTTTAAAGTAAAGTTTTGGGATCCAACTCAATAATCATGTACATTCTTGTTTATTAAATTTATGATAAATAATTAATTGGTCATTGAGAGCATCTTGAGATAATGGGTGATTGTCTAGTCTCCTGGTGTTGTTAGTCAGTCACTGAGAACATTCAAGGGATAATGGGTGACTGCCTAGTCTTTTGGCTGTTTAAATAAATATATATTCTTAACTGTGATACTTAGAATTGAAATCACTGGTTAACTGTAGGTTTGCATATTGTTTCATAGTTTAGTGATAATAGTATTCGTAGTTCATAACTTTGGTTGATATCTGCATAATATTTCATGTATAAAATTCTGTGGTTTTAAATGCAATAACAACCCGTCTTTAAAGTGACTTCTTGTTGTCTTGTTCATTTTAATTATTATTTATGTGGTAAACGCCTTCGCGGTCACACGGCATGCGTTCGAGCGTGCAGTACGCACCACTCATCGCTTACCCAGTACGTAGGTCCAGAGTTAGTCGCATGACGCACGGGCACACGGCTCGCATGACACACACGCACTAATTTCTACCACACAGGTGTTACCTCACACTTACTGGTTATTGTTATGCTATGTTACAGGTGTTACCTCACACTTACTGGTTATTGTTATGCTATGTTACAGGTGTTACCTCACACTTACTGGTTATTGTTATGCTATGTTACAGGTGTTGCCTCACACTAACTGGTTATTGTTATGCTATGTTACGGGTGTTACCTCACACTAACTGGTTATTGTTATGCTATGTTACAGGTGTTACCTCACATTGACTGGTGCTCTACATCTCAAGTTTGGTGGTGCCCCTGCGGGACCGGCCGGAACTGGAAAGACAGAAACAACAAAAGTGAGTAACTTGTGTATAACATATATATGTCTTCAGCATTGAGGTGATTTCTCAGTGAAAGTGATCATCTGGTCGTCGTTTTACAAAACTGCAAGGTGCTTTGCATCACTGATTAGACTTCAATTGTAGATCTTTAAATTATTTTGTTATAACTAAACTGTAAAATATTTTGAATCCATTTCAAGGTCTACATTTGTCTAACTTTGAAGCCTAGTATTCTGCAACATTTAGGATTTTAAAAATCTGTTCCGGTATCTACTTAAGTCCGAAGTTATTTTGAGCAAACAACTGTTGCATACAGTCTTTCTAGACTTCAATAAACCTTTGCAATAAAGATCAGAATAATTCTTGTACATGGTATCACCAAGGACAAATGTTGCAAATCATATGTATTTTCTATTTATAATTTGGTTCTAGGATCTTGCAAAGGCATTTGCCATCCAGTGTGTGGTGTTCAACTGCTCTGATCAGCTGGATTTCATGGCCATGGGGAAATTCTTCAAGGGTCTTGCCAGGTATTGTATTTAGGAGATAACCATATATGGAGTTTTTAGATTTGCGGGTGTTATTGTCTATTTGATTCTGCAAATGTCATTTTTGACCATAGGCGTTACATTACTTAGTTCACTTAATGGACAGAGCAAATATGATTGTAATCTGATGGAATAAACTTTAATAACTTACATGAAGTTGTTAACTTTAAATAACCAGTTTCAAATATTTTACAAGTAGAATGTTATGTAATGTTGTAAAAGTATGTAATTAACCCAACTTGTCTAAAGCTGTATTTATTAAAATATATTTGAAAACCTGGAGGCAGTCATTTGGTGATAGTAGATGTCTGTCATACATCTGACAGTTGACTGAAGATATTGTTTACATTTTACTTTGTACACTGAAGTGCTTCTGCTTGTGAATGATATTGTCACAATATTGTATTTATTCACATCAACCACCAGACCAGCAAACATAGTGATGTTGTTTGTACATTATAACCATCACATGTCACAATTCATAATGTTTGGTGTTGTCTGTAAAGCATCATATTCTCTGATATATTTGTTTTATTACAGCTTGATATCATTGTATACCCTATAATCACTGGTTGTCACATAAATGTGTTTCATATCAGTCGTGACTATTATCATGGATATGACATAACAGCCTTATAAACTGATTGACCAGCCAGTGCACTACAACTGGAATATCAAAGTCTGTGTTATGTGCAATCCTGTGTGTGGAATGGTGCATATAGTATATCCCTTCCTACTAATGGAAAAAAGTAGCCGGTTTCCTCTCTTACTATTTCAGAATTACTAAATGTCTGACATCAATAGCTAATGATTAATAAATCAGTGTGCTCTAGTGGTGACATTAAACAAAGCAAACTTTATAAACTGGTTGCGATGTAAACTTGTTTTGTTACAGTTCTGGTGCGTGGGCGTGTTTCGATGAGTTTAACCGCATCGACGTCGAGGTGTTGTCTGTTGTGGCCCAGCAGATTGCAACCATACAAAAAGCCCAGCAGCAGAGGGTGAGAGTATAGGCTGGCTGGAGTGACCTGCTCTTGGCCTATACTTGCTACTCACCTATTAACCTTTATCTTTGTAGTTGCCACTCACTTTGCTTGTTCTCCGACTTGCTTTAGTATTGACATGTTTCTCTTCTTTACCTGTTTTGTTACACACAGGGCTGTGGAAATTAATTATTATTAAATCAATTCAAAGCTTAAAAAGTATGGGCAAAATGTATGAAACCTGTTTCTCTTAAATCCAGGTGTTGAAGCATCTTAAATACACTGTAGTTACATGTACATGCGTGCAAGTCAAAAACAGGCTGTAAATTTGGATTTGTCTCTTTTGTTTTAATACTTGTAAAATATTGACAGGATGTTAATAATATTAAATTATTCTCCACAGTCCTGTGCTTTACTGAACAATTTGATAGGCATGATTGCTATGGTTGCTATTTCAACTGCATATTGCAGGCCCTAATCTAGACTTGAAAAACTACAAGTGACTTCTCACTTCCCAGAAGAAAGGGTAGCAGTTTGATAAAAATAGGCAAAGTGAACATCGATCATTACATTTTGTAACGTTTCGCAGGTTTTCACGTTTTTTAGTCAGAAAAATTCTGAATTTTACACACTGTTCTAATCATAATATTTGTATATAAAATACTACTTCGGTAATAAAATTTAAACACAATAGTTATATTATTCATTAAAAATGTTATATTATTAAGTAGTTGACAATGTTCCATTATTTTAACATTAAAGTATTTTCTGGCATTACGATAAATTACAGCAAACGGCGTGACACGAGTCACTTTGAAAAACAGTAGCCTGGTTTACGGATGTATCTGAAGAATGTCAACATTAGACTATGACATGTATTTAATCTTTCGCAATAAAAAATGTCATGAGTATTAACGTTGTTGGTTGATTTTGATAATAAATTGAACAAGGTAAAACATTATTTCCCCATATTACAGTGCACATGCGAAAAAACCATTTGCTGTTAATAGGCAGGTTCATGATTACTTGAGGATGCAGTCTGGCTCCAAAGTTAAAACACTGTCCAACAAGTGAGCTATGACAATAAACAAGTTGGGTTCTTGACGTCAGTTGTGTGATTTCATTTTTCTATTCAGATTGGGTCCAGAATATTACGGCTACTTCAGTAGTTATCACTACTGCTAATACCTTAGCGACTTGAGCTGACTTTTGCGAAAAGTGAAAAAAAATGTTCATTTTGCTAGCAAGATTAGGGCTTGCATATTGAAAATGTTACAAACTATCAGTTAAAGATGACATGTTTATAATGCATTTTAGTTCTTTTCTTTTCTAAATAATTTATTATCTTGCAGTTGAAAACTGATGCTAATTTCAAATTGTTCAGTATAGTTGATGTTGTCCAGTTCATTTTGTCATTTCTTGCATAAACTTTATTAATATATTTTGTATTTTTCTTAATATATTTTCTTAAGTTGGACTGGTTTAACTGATTATATAGGTAAAATATTGTTCACAGTCATTTTATAGAAATATATTAACATTTTACTTGCCTCATCTTAGTAATCTAATATACATGCACATCATTTTTATGCAAATCATTTTAATACTATTTTATTTGCAAAACGGTAATCATTTTGCTTGCAGAATTAAAAGTGGGAGTTTTAATTCATTCTAGTATTAGGTTTTGTTTTTGTTATACAGGAAACAGCTTGATGATCTTCTTTCTTTCTTTCAATTTATTTGCTTGCTTATATCCAATTAAGGTTCAAGCAAGTTGATGGTCTAAGAAGCTGTTAGTGTTGTTGTTGTTGTTGTTGTTTGTTGTTTCTCTGTCTTCCAACTGCCTCTCTCACTTTCTAATGACTGTTCACCTCCAGCTCCGGCGCCTGGGCTTGCTTTGACGAGTTTAATCGAATAGACATAGAGGTGCTGTCCGTAGTGGCCATGCAAATCATGACCATAACTCGAGCTCAGCTCGAAAAGGTAGGACTGTTTAACACAAAGACTTGTCCTTCGTTTGCTGTTGGCACTGGGCATGGAACAACAAGCAGTTTTGTATGCAGAAAACTGTCACACCTAATGCGAATGTTTTTAACACATGTAAGCTTTATGGCACACCCTCATTTTAAAAAGTGTTGTTGGGTTTTTGTTTCTTGTTTTTTGTTTCTCTTCACTTTTGGTGTCGGGTATTAATGTTTTGGTGTGATTGTTTGGTTTGCATTTAATATATTAATGTAATTTTTACTTTATTCTTTTAAAATATAATGTTGATAATCATTTCAAACTGATGACGATATTGACAGTATTAGGAGTTCACAAGTGTTTTACTTGGAGTCATCGAAAGGAAGCAACTGTTATTAAAACTTGGTATTGAGACACAATACTTGTATTCCATTCTAGATAAACGAATCATAGCACTTGATTCATTTTTAAAACTAGTTAAATTGGTGTTGATTCCATCAAAGTGAAATTGGAAGATGAAACCTAGATACCTATGTCTGAATGGTCGTGTGTAATCGATTAATTCTAATAGTGGCCTTCCTCCTCGTCACATAATTGTCTTTGACTTTACATCGGACTGTAGGAGATGCTGACGGAGAAAGGATGTAGTTTTTAAGGAATCTACTGTTTTCATCCAATCACATTTGAAAATTGGCTCAAAATACCTTCATGGATTGTACAAATTATTTGCACATACAGAGGGTTGTTATTTCATTAAACAAAACTTTTTTTAAAGTTGTTATTTTTAATTAATTTAAAGTTTCTCAGTCTACTTGTTCTTTGTTTAAAAACAAATTGAACATTAATTCTGATGATCCTGTATAGATTCAGCTTCATCTATCTTTCTTTCACCTCTGTTGTCAAATCAAGGTTTTAGTTTAAGTATTTATTTCTTTAGTTTCCATGCACTATTTGTTTATTGATAGCTGTTGATTTTGTTATTCTTTTATAATTTGTTTTTGTTTTATGCATTGATTTTGAGTTGTCTACACACACACGGTCTCAAATCACATGTACCTCTTGCATGTAGTGTTTCTTTGTATATTCTAACATTTATTTATGATGTAATATATAGCTTTTCCCATTCTCAGGCTTTGAGATCGAAATTATATCTTTTTTAAACATGTTTGCCAAGCTTTCTGTCCATTTTCATATTTAAACAAGTAAGATTTCTTGTTTGATTCTGCAAGTCACTATTTGCCTACATTAAGCAGCTGGCTTAGTTTTACCTTTTGAAACCGAAATCTCCATCTATATAACTAGTTAACTCATGCTAGTTCCTCTTTCCACAGGAGTACACTTTAATTAGTATTTTAACTGGTTACGTACACCAGTTATGTTTTAGAGGATAAATTAATCATTTATTTTAAAATTGTACAAATCATTGGATATTGTTGTCAGTAGCCTCTCATCAAAACATGTTTATAAAAACAAAGAAAGCTTGCCATTCATTATTATTGCACACAGTACCAAGTACTGGTGTTTTATAGGCCAGTTTAAACAGAACAAAATGGTTTGGTTTTTTTTATCCTGTTAAACTTAAATGTTATACATGTATACAGTTGTTTAATTTTTGTTGATGAGATCAAATTATTAATCTTTGTTAAACACCACCATCTACAAATAATATGTGTATTGCAATAATGTTGGGTTTTTTTTAACTTTGTGTTATTAATGACATCATGTGGACTCCACTATTGGGTAATATAAATATTGTTGTAATAATGAAACTATTTGGGTATTAAAAAAGCTAATTATAAATTGCATGGTCTCATAATTAAATCTATATTCTTATGTGATGGTTTAGTATGTTTTATAAACTAATGTTTGTAGGTAATGTGTTACCTCATTGTGTCTCCTACTTTGTATTTCAGGTGGATCGGTTCATTTTTGAAGGAGTTGAGATAGTCTTGAGGGCTTCGTGTGCCGTCTTCATTACCATGAACCCAGGATACGCAGGCAGAACTGAATTGCCAGACAACCTCAAAGTAAGATATAGCTTTCTATCCTTGTGTATCATGTTACAGTCGGGTACAACCTCAAAGTGAGATATAGCTTTCTACCCATGTGTATCATGTTACAGTCGGTACAACCTCAAAGTAAGATATAGTTTTCTACCCTCCTGTATCATGTTACAGTCGGGTACAACCTCAAAGTAAGATCTAGCTTTCTACCCTCATGTATCATGTTACAGTCAGGTACAACCTCAAAGTAAGATATAGTTTTCTACCCTCCTGTATCATGTTACAGTCGGGTACAACCTCAAAGTAAGATATAGTTTTCTACCCTTGTGTATCATGTTACAGTCGGGTACACCCTCAAAGTAAGATCTAGTTTTCTACCCTCATGTATCATGTTACAGTCAGGTACAACCTCAAAGTAAGATGTAGCTTTCTACCCATGTGTATCATGTTACAGTTGGGTACAACCTCAAAGTAAGATATAGCTTTCTACCCTTGTGTATCATGTTACAGTCAGGTACAACCTCAAAGTGAGATATAGCTTTCTACCCTCCTGTATCATGTTACAGTCAGGTACAACCTCAAAGTGAGATATAGCTTTCTACCCTCATGTATCATGTTACAGTTGGGTACAACCTCAAAGTAAGATATAGATTTCTACCCTTGTGTATCATGTTACAGTCGGTACAACCTCAAAGTGAGATATAGCTTTCTACCCTTGTGTATCATGTTACAGTCGGTACAACCTCAAAGTAAGATATAGTTTTCTACCCTTGTGTATCATGTTACAGTCAGGTACAACCTCAAAGTGAGATATAGCTTTCTACCCTTGTGTATCATGTTACAGTCAGGTACAACCTCAAAGTGAGATATAGCTTTCTATCCTTGTGTATCATGTTAGTCGGGTACAACTTCAAAGTAAGATAGCTTTCTACCCTCGTATTTATATTCATTTATTCCTTTAGAAATTTACAATATTATTGCAAAACTTATATTTTTTAGCAGCTCTTTACACTGTTTAAATTTAACTTAAAATATTTATATTGATGTTGTTGATAGTTCAGGGACACATTTACCATTGTTTGACTTACATTAGCCAATATATTTTGTGTTGAGGTGTTGTTAAACATTGATTGATTGATTCATTGATTGATTCATTGATTCATCAATTTGTTCATTTGTTCATTCATTCATTCTTGATTATAATACAGACAAGCAGCTGTAGTGAATGTGTTTTTCAAGGTGTGTGTGTGTGTGTTTTCAGGCCCTGTTCCGTCCTGTGGCCATGATGGTTCCAGACTATGCCTTGATTGCCGAGATCAGTCTCTTTTCCTTTGGCTTCTCAGAGGCAAGAAACCTGTCAAAGAAGATTGTCACAACATTCAAACTGTCTTCAGAACAGCTGAGCTCCCAGGTACTTATCATTCAAACTGTTTTCAGAACAGCTTATTTCCCAGGTACTTTATCATTCAAACTGCTGTTAGAACAGCTTAGCTCCCACATACTTTATTATTTAAACTATCCTGAGAACAACTTAGTTCTTAGGTACTTTATCATTCGAACTGTCTGCAAATTGAATTTTTGCTACAATACTGTGTAATGTGTGAACTGATATGAGCTGCAAACTGACATTTTGCTGTAAAAATCAATTGCACATGACAAACATTTTATATAATTGTTTGTATGCAATAGAATATATTGTTGAATATTGTTTATAGTTGTGGTGTGTGTTCACTAAATGATTGTTATTTTATGAATGTAGGACCATTATGACTTTGGTATGCGAGCTGTGAAAAGTGTCATCTCGGCAGCAGGAAACCTCAAGCGACAGTATCCAGACATGAATGAGGTTTGAGTTGTTTACTCCGTTCTAGAATAGCTGGCACAGTGATAATGTCATGTATAATACAATAACATTTATAGAACTAATTATACTTCTAGAATTTGTGATGAATTTTTAATGTTTTTTTGGTGTTATATATGAATATTCACATGTTTCTTGCAATGTTTATTTCATTTGTTTTGAGAATTGTCACTAACGACATAATGGTGGGGATTTTGTTTATTTTAAGTTTTTTGGACCAATTTGCATTTCATAAACTATTGACACCTAAATTAGGATTAGTAATTATTCTGTGATAAATATTCAGTTATTATATTAAGTTAAATCTGTTGTTTAATGTGACAGGAGCTGATTGCGCTGCGTGCGATCCGAGATGTGAACGTACCCAAGTTCTTGGTGGACGATCTTAAACTGTTCAGTGGTATTGTGTCTGATCTGTTCCCCAACATAAAGTGAGTTAATCATTGGTACTAAAACATCAACATCAAATGAGTTTATCATCGTAACTAAAACACAAATACTCATTTGACAGTCATTATTAATACTCATTTGACAATCATTATTCATTTGACAATCATTATTAATACTCATTTGACAGTCATTATTAATAGTCATTTAACAGTCATTATTAATACTCATTTGACAATCATTATTAATAGTCATATGACATTCATTATTAATAGTCATATGACAATCATTATTAATACTCATTTGACAGTCATTATTAATAGTCATTTGACAATCATTATTAATACTCATTTGACAATCATTATTAATAGTCATATGACAATCATTATTAATAGTCATATGACAATCATTATTAATACTCATTTGACAATCATTATTAATAGTCATATGACAATCATTATTAATACTCATTTCACAATCATTATCAATACTCATTTGACAATCATTATTAATAGTCATTTGACAATAATTATTAATAGTCATTTGACAATCATTATTAATACTCATTTGACAATCATTATTAATACTCATTTGACAGTCATTATCAATACTCATTTGACAGTCATTAATACTCATTTCACAATAATTATCAATACTCATTTGACAGTCATTAATACTCATTTCACAATCATTATTAATAGTCATTTGACAACCATTATTAATAGTCATTTGACAATCATTATTAATACTCATTTCACAATCATTATTAATAGTCATTTCACAATCATTATTAATAGTCATTTCACAATCATTATTAATAGTCATTTGACAGTCATAAAGAACGTTTCAAGATATAATGCAGCAGTTTATCGTACAGACCTGCATTAAAGGTGAACTATGTTTCTTGTAGTTGAACTACAATTTACAGATGATTCATTTATTAAAATAGTCAGTTGTCTGCGTAAGTTCTTGCACTATTATTCATATGTAACATTCTGTGTTAGATTGATTTCTGAGTTGTCTTGTTTAATATGGCATTTATAGTCACAAGATACAATGTTACATTTCTCATCTTCCTTGAATAACCAGACTGGAGAAAGCAGAGAAGTAAGTATACCAGCGTTCTGGCAATAAGCATTTCTTTATAAGTGATCACTGTGCTGTCACACACGGTTATATTCACTTGTTTATATTAGGAATGTAACGATTTATCGATAAGTCAACATGTCGTGCCATTCACAATACATGCACTTAAGGTTTTTAAACATTTATATTTGTTATTTAAAGTATTGATTTATTTTAAATAAATGTATGTTTTGTTAAATTTAAGTTCTGGATGACCATATATACACAAACGGCATATCTTTTCCTAGTTTCCATTTCAGTTACCGTTATCAGAAACCAGGCCACGCACAGCTGTATATAGCGTTATGTTAAATTAATTTTGATTGACTGATATCCAGATTTGTGGCCCTATCGCTTGCTCGAACGTAGCACTTCATCAATATTTTTTGACATGTGTGTCATCTTTGCAAAACATGTCGTTCTTAGCAGACAAATTAGAAAATCCACCTGAGACGTACAAGTCTGCTGTGTGGTGTTTTCTCATGTTTCTCACTTGTTATGAGAACGGTTTTAGGAAAATGTGTAAAAATAAAACAGTGTGTCAGACACGCAAGTCCATAATTAATTACAATGGCAACACAACCAATATATCACGCATTACTCGCCATCATCCAGTATTACATGATTGCTTCACTCCCCTAATCCTACGAAGTGTAAAAAACTAGGGTACGTCAAATGTTTGCAAAAAGCTGCAATGTTGAATGAAGTATTTGTTCCAAAAAAATGCCAACGAATTGTGATCACAGTAAAACAAAAAGCATATGCAAGTTTATAGCACATGATTTGCAACCATATTCTGATCTTGAAAATGTTTTTTGAGCTTATTCAGCATTTTGTTTTATAAATTTAATATCGTGAGGTGAATATCGTGATATATATCGTATCACAATCCTACTGTATCATTACACCTCTAATTTATATAGTGGAGATAACCGTCACTGTGCTGTCACACACGGCTATAGTCACTTGTTTATACAGTGGAGATAACCGTCACCGTGCTGTCACACATGGCTATAGTCACCGTGCTGTCACACACGGCTATAGTCACTTGTTTATACAGTGGAGATAACCGTCACCGTGCTGTCACACATGGCTATAGTTACCGTGCTGTCACACACGGCTATGGTCACTTGTTTATATAGTGGAGATAACGGTCACTGTGCTGTCACACAGGCTATGGTCACTTGTTTATATAGTGGAGATAACCGTCACCATGCTGTCACACATGGTTATATTTATACTTTTCAATTGTTTATTTTTTATAATTGTTTATCACTTGTCACAGACACTATCAGTAGTAATGTGTGTGAACAGTTGGCATGCATAAACTCAAATGTTTTTTTTTATCATCAACAGAAATAGGTTTTAGGAATCATTGTTGAAAATATTCAGATATGATATGTTCTTTTTTTGTTGTTGCTAATTTTGCAGATGCTTGTCTAAAAACAATTTAAAGTGTTAGTGGCATGCATTTGGAATGCACTAAATCATTTCATTACCTGTGACAAAGCATTATTTAAAATATTTATAAAATTTGGATCAAGTGATAAAAGTACAGATTTCTGGGGGTTTTTTTTTTTAGTAATGTCTGCATATTGCAAAATGGACATCTTTTGGGTTTTTTGTTCTGCTTCATAATGCAGTTGTTACTGTATCTCATTATATTTCATGACTTTATTTTAATAAAACTCTTTGTGATAGTTTGAGAAATTCATAAATTGATTTATGTGTTACTTTTTAATTACACTGGTTTATAGATGTAATTTTATGAAATATTTTATGGTAAATTTTAAATGTAGAGATACACAACTGATTGTTGTGACATGTGTTCATTAACGCCCTGTTGTTTCAGAGAGGAACCCATTGACTATGGCGCACTTGAAACGTCCCTCAAAAAGAGCTGTCTTAAGGCTGGACTCCAAGATGTTGAAGGTAAAACTGAAATACTCTTAGTTTAACCTTTAGACTACTGGATTAAATTTTGACAAAAACCATGTTGAGTGTGTACAAGTTTATAATTTTTACTTACATATATTCACTTAAATGTTTTATAAATATCTAAAATATAGTTGATATTTTAATTGGTAAGTATTATTTTTGTGTATTTTTTAAAATTTTAATAATATTTTAGATCAGCATTTGGTGCCAGCTGTCCAGTATTTTTGTCCATTAATCCCAATAACGGTGGTTTTCTGAGCAGAATTGTTTTTAAAAATTAACTGATTCATATCCCAATATTTGGTGATTTTCGTTGTTGGTAAAACAATAAAATTTATTACCAAATTAGCTATCACAATCCGCTATCGATCCCGGACTGATCGTGACATGCCACCATTGTGGCCAAGCGAAAATACTTACCTAAAACAACTTTTTCAACTCAAAATTCCAAGGCATTTTATAATGAAAAATCTAAATTTAAAAACACAGGATGCCGAGTTGTTTCCTGTTAATAAATCGATTCTGGTGAGTGTTGTGTGCAAAACAGTGGGGAATATAAATTAAGGAATGCACTGTATACAGTGTACAGTATGTCGATATCTCGCTTGCAGTAGTCAGAAGGGTGGGAAATATGAATTAAGGAATGCACTGT
>JAECMU010005845.1:1787-16404 GCA_016106625.1 Dracogyra subfuscus | reverse complement strand
GAGAGAGAGAGAGAGAGAGAGAGAGAGAGACGTCGGTGTAGTGGCCGACCCACTGAGTCGGAGTGGGAGACGGGTACTGGAAACCCATTATGATGGCTTAACAACCTCATATATACCATCGAATACACCAGAGATGCATCAAGTCTGTTTAGCCTACAACTGCCAGGAACAGATTAACAAAGATGATCTAATACAGAGTTATGTCTAGCATACGACACTAATGAACGAAATATAAACTCATTCGCAATCTGTTAAGCAGGCGTCATGTTTCACTGTTTATATGTAACATTTTCACAGATAACCGCAAAGTACTTTTAAAAACATAGATCTATGTTAAACCAAATACATTAAACTCGTCTCTTCGCAGTACACTAATGGAATTAGACTATTATGAACAGATTTCAGGCCTAAAATTAACTATTCAAAATCAAAAGTTATATGGATTGGAAGCAAACCGTTTTCTAAATATATTGACCACCATACAAGATGATAATTGTACTGTGGCGCAACACAATTCAGTTTGCTTGGCATTACAGGGGCATTCCTGAGTTGTGCTGCAATTTTATGATGTTATTGACTAACAGAGACTTTTTGACGATTATAATTACATATAAAATATTAGTTGCTGTATATTAAATGTGTTTCTGATCGTTCTAATATTTGTAAAAAGTTAAATTTTATGTCATTTCCTAAAATGTTTTTTTTTTCGTACGTACGAAATTATTTGAAGACAAAATCTAGTTTGGACTTCTTACAAATATTAAGACGACCAGAAACACATTGAATATACAGATACTGATATTCTAAATAAGAAAATATATTTAGTATTTAAGTTTAAAGGGACATTCCTGAGTTTGCTGCACTGTAAGATATTTCCGACTAATAAAATATTTCTACGATTAAACTTACATATTAAATATATTTTATTCTTTAGAATATCAGTGTCTGTATATTCAATGTGTTTCTGGTCGTCTTAATATTTGTAAGAAGCCCAAAGTGGATTTCGTCTTCAAATAATTTCGTACGTACGAAAAAAAAAAAATTTAGGAAATAAAATGAAAATTAACCAAATATAAATATTAGAACGATCAGAAACACGTTTAATATAGAGCCATCAATATTCTAAACAAGAAAATATATGTAATAATTATGTTTAATCGTACCAATATTTTATTAGTCGATAACATCTTAAAATATTGCAGCAAACTCAGGAATGTCCCTTTAAATTTTATGTTATTTCCTAAAATTATTTGAAGACAAAATCTAGTTTGGGCTTCTTACAAATATTAAGACGACCAGAAACACATTGAATATACAGAAACTGATATTCTAAAAAATAAAATATATTTAGTATTTAAGTTTAATTGTAGAAATATTTTAGTAGTCTGAAACATCTTACAATGCAGAAAAGTCAGGAATGTCCCTTTAATATTTTGGTAGATTTGGAAAATATTACTGCAGTTAAATATGAATCTAAAATAAAAGAAATGCTGTGGTCTATTAGAAAACTAACAGTCTTAGGGAAAAAAGTACATTAAAGGGACATTCCTGAGTTTGCTGCAATGTTTAAGATGTTATCGACTAAAAAATACTTTCTAACGAATGTAATTGCATATCAAATATATTGTCTACATAACATATTAATGGCTGTATAATAAATGTGTTTCTTGTCGTTCTAATATTTGTACTAGGTTAAATTTCATTTTATTTCCTAAAAAGGATTGGTTCGTACGTACGAAATTATCTGAAGACATAATCCAGTTTGGCCTTTTTACAAATATTAAAACACAATGAATATACAGACACTGATATTCTAAACAAGAAAATATATTTGATATGTAAGCTTAATCGTTGAAATATTGTATTAGTTGGAAACATCTTACAATGCAGCAAACTCGGGAATGTTCCTTTAAGAGCACATGGGCATTGTGCCTGAGAGGGGTAGCCCATTTGCTGTGTGAGTGGTATGGAAACACACGTGCGGAATGGCACAGTTGCAGGCGTCTCGCTATTTGTATCATGGACATGCTATCATTCAGACAAGCAGGTCAAAGATAGTTGTACCCTCCCAGTGCTAATCAAACATGAAAAATGCATAGGTAAAAAGAGGAGTATAAGGAGCAGAATACTATGCAGATTTCAGAAAGATTCCCTGCCTTTTTTTTAATACATTTGGGCATATGTATTCTACCAGCAACCAAAAATGCTGTGAGTAAAACGCTCATGAACAGGCAATCTTAAATGCTTTATTCAAGTCAGTAATCTGCTTTCATTACCTATCACAACCCCTGTTTTTGTTTTGGTTTTTTGTTGTTGTTGTGTTTTTTTGTTGTTGTTGTTGTTGTTGTTTTGTTGTTGTTGTTTTTTTGTTGTTGTTTTTTGTTTGGGGAGGGGGAGGGTGTTAAAGTGAGGTAAAAATTTATACTAATCCTTAAAGGGACATTCCTGAGTTTGCTGCATTGTAAGATGTGTCAGAATAATATTAAAACTATTAAATATATTTTGTTGTTTAGAATATTAGTGTCTTTATATTCAATGTGTTTCTGATCGTCTTAATATGTGCAAGAAGCCCAAACTGATATTTGTCTTCAAATAATTTTGTACATACGAATATATTTTAGGAAATAAATTGAAATTTAACCTAGTACAAACAATATTAGAACAAACAAAACATGTTTGATATACAGCCACTAATATTTTACGCAGAACATATTTACAATCATTTAAAAGGTATCTCTGTTAGTCGATACCATCTTAAATATGGCAGCAGACTCTGGAATGTCCCTTTAACTTGTGACTAGTATACCATTTGTGTATAAAAAGTTTAAAGGGACATTCCCGACTTTGCTGCATTGTAAGATGTTTCTGACTAATACACTATTTCTACGATTAAAATTACATATTAAATGTATTTTCGTGTTTAGAATATAAGTGCCTGTATTTTCAATGTGTTTCTGGTCGTCTAAATATTTATGAAAAAGCCCCAACTGGATTTAGTCTTCAAATAATTTCGTACGTACAAAAAGCTATATTTTAGGAAATAAGATGGAATTTAACCCAGTACAAATATTAGAACGATCAGAAACATGTTTAATATAGAGCCACTACTATTTTATGCAGACAAATATAGTTGATATGTAATTACAGTAGTCAAAAAGTCTTTGTTAGTCGATAACATCTTAAACATTGCAGCAAATTCAGGAATGTCCCTTTAAGTTACTCAAAATAAAGTTTCGTTGTGTGAATTTACCACGATTTTTAAGACAATAACAGAAATACCTGTGTTTATTTATTTATTGCAGAACCTTGACATTGTCGACAATGGGAATTCGATGAAGTCAGTGTACTCTTTAGTCATCGCGCTTACATCCAATTAAGGTCCATTTTCTGCCAGTGGATCTTGAGTTTAAATTAGTTTGGTGTCGGGAAATCATAAAGTACACACATGGTGCGGCAAAATTCCATTAGCTAGAAACGCTTTCAATGTGAACGAAAGTAAAACCTTTGTTTTAATTGCGCTTTCTCTTATCACTTGTATAAAAGCCATCTTCGGCAACCAACAACAAAGGATGTTTTGATTTGTATTCTGAACGCAGCGAGTGTCCTCACTGTATGTTAAAATCAATCATTGGTATTGTTGTTTTTATGAGACCATTAGTGTTTATTGACGTATACGAACATCAGCTCTAAGTGTCCTAAAATTTAGCCTAGCATGCACACCAGTTAAAGGGACATTCCTGAGTTTGCTGCAGTTTTTAAGATGTTATCGACTAACAAAGACTTTTTGACAATTGTAATTACATATCAAATACATTTTTATTTCTGCATAAAATATTAGTGGATGTATATTATACGTGTTTCTGATCATTCTAACATTTGTGCTAGGTTAAATTTCATTTTATTTCCTAATATGTATTTTGTTTCGTACGTACGAAATTATTTGAAGACACAATCCAAGTTGGGTTTACTAAAAATATTAATACGCCATGAAATACATTGAATGTACAGACACTGATATTCTAAACAAGAAAATATATCTAATATGTAAATTTAATTGTAGAAATATTGTATTAAAAACATCTTACAATGCAGCAAACTCAGGAATGTCCCTTTAAGTAAAAAGGTTGTAAGTACATCTTTTCACAAGAATTAAACTTAGACGTTGTACTGAAGGTGCCAGTTTTACGATAGCCGTGGCGGCAATACTCATGGCGGATGTCACCGGTGGGGCAAGATATGCTGACATTTCGCTAACACCTGATATAATCGCTGTTATGACAGTGATCCCTAAATGCATGTCATCACAGTTGTAGCTATTTTAATGAGCTCCCCGGTGCTAGGTTTGGTTTAGTAAAACTAGTCTGGAAATGGCAGTCCTCTGTGGCTGTACACGAGGGATGGAATCTCCAGTAATGGATCTTCTCTTTAGTAGCAGTCCTCCGAATGGCGGTGCATGAGGGATGACATCTCATGTAATGGATCGTATCGCGAGTTGGCAGTCCACTCTGTGGCAGCCAATAGGGATGACATTTCCTGTAATGGATCTTCTCATAAGTGGCAGTCCTCTTTATAATGGCATACTACGAATGGCATGTCCTGTTATGGATCTCCATGCGAGTAGCAGTCCTCTCTATGGCGGTAGACAAGAAATGACATGTCCTGTAATGGATCTTCGTGAATGGCACTCCTCTTTATAGTGGCACACCAGGAATGGCATGTCCTGTGGTTGATCTTGTGAGTGGCAGTCTTCTCTGTGACGGTGCAAAAGGGGTGAAATCTCCTGCACAGGATCTTCTCAGGACTATCCAAATAAGCTTAAAACACACTGAACTAGGCACGCACCTCAGCTACCTCTAACATCTGTCCAGGACAGCAAGTTAGTTGTTAGTGGTTATTGAGAAAAAAAGAGGGTTTAGTGGCCTTGCACCTACCCATCGAGTCGTTAAAATTCGCTGTCTGGGTTAGAGCCGCTACCGGGATGCGAACCCGGAACCTGCCAGCCTTATGTCTGATGGCCTAACCACGACACCACCGAGGCCGATGTTGTCCTCATATCGACGAGGCATTAGATACAGCATCATGGAATCAACCACTGCTCTAACGGCGTCGTTAAACAAAACAAACTTTAAAGACTTTTTTTCAGTGTGATCGTACAGGCCTAAATTCAAGTACGGCGGGGAAGTGACTGTCTTTTGTTGGAAGCCTGACGGCGTATACAGTGGCTGGGTCAATCACTGGTTATGGGACTAAATGCAGTCTCCATAAGTAAAAATGATATTTAAAAATGTTTTTCCGAATTCTGCAGATTTACTACATGAAAATGTATTAGTTATGAACAGAACAACAGTAGGAACCGCAAATGACGGAGTGGGTAACATATTAAAGACATAAAATTACTCAGAACTGGACTAAGTAGTGAAATATGCTGTGTCGCCTACCCGTCAGTACCGTTCAAAACCATTTAATATTAAAAGTTACTCATTTACTTATTTTCAAACAGGTAACATTTTTAACATTACCTAATTTCAGTGCTGACAATGACATGCTATTTTTTCACACATCGGCAATGATTAGTCTTTTTTTTCAAAACGTCTTACCTGTCTCCACATTTATGTCAGTACCGCAACGGAAAAATCGGAACGGCGTACCAATAAAGTGGAGAGTAACACTGAAACGAATATCACGTGATCTTGCAGCGGAAACGTCACTAAAAATACCAGGAACAGCGTTTTCCATAAAACTCAATTGACAACGATTATCAAGGTGAGTGAATGAAAATAATATAAGCGTATTTTTTTCTCAACGTTGGTACCATACAGAACAAAGACCTTTGACAATTTGATGCAACTTTGTTTTTCAGAGTTTGTAGATTTTATTGAAGTGTCTGGAACACTTCCGGTTCTTGATTTTTAAGCATCACTATAAAAACTGACGATTTTAAGGCATTATATGACAAACTGCATCAGTACCGCAACATCAGTACCGCAACAAGTTTGCTGTTACGGTACTGACTGATTGCCAAGTTACTTACATAAGCTTGAAAAATTACTTTTGTTTGAACACTACAGAGTGGATTTGCTTATGCTAAAATATGAAACATACAAGTACCGCGATACCATGGGGTCCGCGATAACGTGAGAAAGGAGTATACTGTCCGCATGTGGAAATGTGCATGTAAAAGACCTCTAGCCCTTTTTAAGTCATATGCGTTAAAGGGACATTCCCAAGTTCGTTGCATTGTAAGATATTTCCGACTAATAAAACATGCTACGATTAAACCTTCATATTAGATTTTAAAAGAATTATTTAGAAGATCAATGACTGTATATTCAATATTTTTCTGGTCGTCTTAATATTTGTAAGAAGACCAAACTGGAATTCGTCTTCAAATAATTTCGTACGTACGTTTTTAGGAAATAAAATGAAAATTAACATTGTACAAATATTAGGACGATCAGAAACACGTTTAATATAGAGCCACTAATATTCTAAACATGAAAATATATTTAATATGTAAGTTTAATCGTAGAAATATCTTAATAGTCGATAACATCTTAAATTATAGCAGCAAACTCGGGAATGTCCCATTAACTTATTCTTTAAACCAAGTGTCAGAATTATTAATTTTATTATTATTATTATCCATTGTCTACTTCTATTTCTGTCCTCCTTCTGTTTCTTTTCTTTCAGTTTATTCAATCCTTTTTTTTAAATATTATTGTTTTGTGTGTTTTAAAATGTTTACTTTATTAATATTTATAAATTTGCATTAGCCATGATTATAATACTTTATTGTAATTAGGAGATTGCCTCATAGTTGGATAACTAGTGCCCAATCATTTTGTATATATACTTTATATGCAATACGATGTTTTCAATTAAATAGCCAATGTTGGGTGCCATTTAATTAAAATGAGCTCAGTTCAATACAATATTTGTGTGTGTGTTTCAGATAGTCAATTGAGTATGCCGCCAAAATCAGCTAAAGAGAGAGCTAAAACTTGGAGAGACCGCTTAAAAGAAGATCCTGTAGCCTACCAGCAATATCTGCAGAACGAACGCGAAAGATATAAACGACGGAAGGAAACTGGCAGTCGAAAACTTGTTCGTAACATGACTCCTCGTGAACATAGAACACAGACAAAATTATGGAGAAAACAGCAAAGAGATTCTCGAAAAAGAATGAAAGATACTCATTAAGCATGTCAAGATATGACCCCTCCATCTACTCCCGATCCTGAACCAAGCAATCCACAAAACGCGTCACGTCAGAAGATAACAGGGAGAAATAATGTGCATCGGGACAGGGCCAGGGCATATCGCTTAATAAACAAGATGCAGGTCAAATTAGCTTCAATGCTGAGAAATATCAAAAGGCTTCAGAAACGAAATGAACGAAGCAAACGACGAATCTTTGACCTAGAACACAAAACAGATTTCCCAAGGGCGAAGGCTAATGTGCTGGTTAGAGAGGGTACAAATGCCGTCAGAAAAGAATTAACTTTTCATTATTGCTCGACTCTGGAACTGAAAGATAAATATAAAAGTCTTCGCAAACACAGGGAAAAGCAAATAATGGCAAAGGTCTTCTCAAATGGGTATTTAAATAAATACAGATACTTGACAGCAGCAAAGAAATCATTGACATTAGTGGTAAACACTACCGAGACGTCCTTTGGATTTCCTTTACCAACGGAATCGACGGAGAGACAGTCTTTCAGCTGATACTGTAACACTTGTCAAGAGCTTTCTGGTTAGAGATGATAACAGTACCATGACTCCTGGAAAAAAGGATACAATAATACGCGGCAAATTGAAAAGACAGAAACGATTGCTGACAGATGAAAAACCTGCATCTGAAATTCCTAAGTGAAAACCAAAATGTAACAATGGCATATTGGACATTCTGTAGACAACGCCCATACTGGGTGGTATCTCCTACAATAGCAGATAGACAAACCTGCAAGTGTCAAATTTACGAAAACATTACCTTCAAAGCTGCCAAAGGCATAATATCAGAGAAGTCACCAGGGAATAGTCTTTCTGAGATCACCTGTTCAGTGACTGCCGAACAATGTATATACGGTGAATGTAAAATATGTAAAGACAAAAGAGTTCAAGTCAGCATTGTTGAACATATTGGGTCTGTTTGGTGGTATGAATGAAAAATGTGTGAAAGACAAAAGAAACTGAAGACTAGTGAAATAAGAAAAAGCAAGATTACTGAAAAGGTCAGAAGAGAAGGTTCAGTTATGGAGCTCATGGAAAAGTTTGAAAATTATTTGTCTCCTAGATTCTCCAAACATCTGTATAATGTCAGACATCAGTACCGTGGAATTAGAAAGATGCACGAGCAACTGAAACAGAATGAAATGGTCCTTCATGTAGACTTCAGCGAAAACTATCGTTGCAAATATCATGACGAAGTGCAGAGTGTACAGTTTGGCCAATTAAATATGGAGGCTACATACCGGCATTCTGTATACCCGAAGTGAAACTATTCCATTCTCTACCATCTCTGAATGTAAGCGGCATGACGCCAGTGCAGTATGGGCTCACCTGCAGCCAGTATTCACCCACATTAAGCAAAGCTATCCAGAAATCGATTCAGCTTTCATGGTCTCTGATGGTCCTACCAGCCAATATCGCAATAAGGACAATTTTTATTTCCTCTCTACAAAGCCCTATGAATGGGGAATGAAGTGCGTGAACTGGTCGCTGCTTGAGGCTGGTTACGGCAAGGGCGCTGCTGATGGGGTAGGGGGAGTTTTTAAACGCATAGCAGACAAACTAAGTTTGTCATGGAAGAGATCTTCCTGACGCAAAAACATTATACACAGCTCTTGTACCTGATACAACTGTCAAGTTGTTCTTTGTAAGCAGTGAAGATGTTGAGAATATTGACGATGATCTTCCAAAGGACCTTAAAACCATTCCTGGCACCATGTCGTTCCATCAAATTGTATCCACTTCACCATATGAAATCAAATGCCGAAAACTTACTTGCTTCTGTACATCAGGGGAATGTTGCAAATGCTATGGACCAATCACAAGTGTGGTTTTCAGTCGAGATCAAGTTCCACTTACTCCAGCTGTGTCAATATCTAGGTCAAAAGGTTTGTTGGATTCCACATCTAAGGATGGTACTGTTGTGTATCCATCTACATCGGAAACTGCGCATAGCATACTACAATCTGTGCATGTATTTAGCCCTGATCTTGTGGGGAAGTGGTGTGTAGTGCAGTATGATGACAAACCATACCCAGGAATAATTGAGAATGCTGACGAAGATTCCGTTCAAGTCAGTGTAATGCACAGGATCGGCATTAACCGGTTTTTCAAGCCTATAGTGGTGGATTCCATATGGTACGAGTATACTAAACTTGTCACCTTAATTCCAGAGCCTGCTCCACTTACCAAACGGCATTACCAAATAAAGCCAGACATCTGGCAAGCAATCATCTCAGTAATGGACATAGATATTTACTAACAACAGTATTTAACGAAACGTATGATACTGACATTAGCCAGTACCAAACTTAGCGTCAGTCCCATAACATGGACGTCAGTTCCATAACATCGTTGTATTTGCTATTCAATTCGCTTTGTTATCCAAGACAAACACATGGCATATACGTTATCACTCATTACGGTTTTTTTTTTTTTTTTTTTTTTTTTTTTTTTTTTTTTATGTGTTCATTGTATTTAATGCCACAGCTTCCATTGGGAATGGAACAGATCACAAAACTTAATTATCATGATGTTTTTCATCTTTCTTTATAGATAACAACATGGGGTGAATGTTGTTTCTTTGTTAGGATACAGGATAAATGTATGAATAGTATTGTACCCTCATTTATGTTTTTGAAGTAACCTTTTTGGATTTATTGACTAGTTTCTTGGTGTTGCGGTACTGACCAAAGTTGATGCTATTAATTTTAAATTGCAAAGTTGGTTAAAATAATACCCTGTTTGAGCTCTGCTATTAATAGTTTTTTGCTCCTTTAATATTTTTATATTCGAAATTATAACCGTCTACCTTAAAAGAAACCGTGATCTTTTCACTACTATCAGTTGTTGTTGTTGTTGTTTTTTAACGACGCACTCAACACATTATAATGACGGTTATATCGGCGTCGGACATATGGTTATGTCGAGAGAAAAAAACCAGTGGTTAGCTGACGGGGATCGATCCTAGACCGACCGCGCATCAGGCGGGCACTGTACCACTGGTCTATGCTGCGCGCCCAGTCTGCAATTGGTCACATAACCAGTGATTGACCCGGCTGCTGTGAATTTCGTGTCTGGTGTGTGTTATTATTATTCGAGTGTCGGGACGTGGTCCAGATGTAAAGCGCACGCTTTATTGCGCGTTTGATCTGGGATCGATCCCCGTCGGTGGACCCATAGGGCTATTTCTTGTTCCAGCCAGTTCTCCGCGACTGGCATATCAAAGGCCGTGGTATGTACTACCCTCTCTGTGGGATGAGGCATATGAAATATCCCTTGCTGCTAATGGAAAAGAGTAGCTCATGAAGTGGCGAGAGCGGGTGTCATCTCTTAATTCCTTCACTCCTCTGAAATCTTAAAGGGACATTCCCGAGTTTGCTGCATTGTAAGATGTTTTCCGACTAATAAATAGTTCTACGATTAAACTTACATATTAAATATATTTTCTTGTTTAGAATATCAGTGTCTGTATATTCAATGGGTCGTCTTAATATTTGTAAAAAAGCCCAATCTGGATTATGTCTTCAGATAATTTCGTACGTACGAACAAATAATTTTTAGAAAATAAAATGTAATTTAACCTAGTACAAATATTAGAACGATCAGAAACACGTTTAATATACAGCCACTAATATTTTATGCAGAACAATATATTTGATATGCAATTACATTCGTTAAAAACTCTCTGTTAGTCGATAACATCTTAAACACTGCAGCAAACTCAGGAATGTCCCTTTAACTCCAGTCTACGATATATTGACATATTATAGCAAACACTATACCAGTACCATCAGCGGTCGAGGATCCATAACACTATGTATACTTATTTATATCCAATTAAGGTTCAAGCACGCTGTCATGGGCACACACACACCTCAGCTATCTGGGCTGTGTGTCCAGAACAGTGAGTTAGTTGGTTAATGGTTAGTGAGAAGAGGGTGTAGTGGCCTTACACATACCCATTGAGTCATTAAAACTCGTGAAGCGGGCAGCATAGCCCAGTGGTACAGTGCCCGCCTGATGCGCGGTCGGTCTAAGGTCGATCCCCGTCAGCTACCAACTGGGTGTTTTTTTCTCGACATAACCATATGTCCGACGCCGATATAACCGTAATTCTAATGTGTTGAGTGCGTCGTTAAACAAAAAAATAAAAATAAAAATAAAATAAAATTAATTAATTAAAACTCGCTCTGTGTGGCAGCCGGTACCGGGCTGCGAACCCTGTACTTATAAGTCATATGTCCGATGTCTTAACCACGACACCACCGAGGCCGGTACATATACACTTAATACATTCTAATTCAACTTATTTCCGTGCTTATATACAATAAAGGGACATTCCTGAGTTTGCTGCAGTTTTTAAGATATTATTGACTACTAGTATCTAAGAATTTTTAATGATTAAAATTACATATCAAATATATTTTTCTGCATAAAATATGAGTGGCTGTATATTAGACGTGTTTCTGATTGTTCTAATATTTGTATTAGGTTAAATTTCATTTTATTTCCAAAAACATAATATTTTCGTACGTACGAAAATATTTGGAGACAAAATCCAGTTTGGGCTTTTTACCAATATTAAGACGACCAGAAACAAATTGAATATACAGACACTAATATTCTAAACTAGAAAATATATTTAATATGTAAGTTTAATCGTAGAAATATTTTATTAGTCGGATACATCTTACAGTGCAGCAAACTCAGGAATGTTGGCACACATCGCTGCTATCTGAGCTGTACGTCCAGGACAGGGGTTTGTGAGAGGGAAGAGAGTGTGGTGGTCTTACACCTACCCCCTGAGTCGATAACACTCGCTAAGGGTGCGAGTCAGTACTGGGCTGCGAACCCTGTATCTACCAGCCTTATGTCCGACGGCTTAACCACGACACCACCGAGACCGGTACATGTGCACTTAATACACAAAGAAAACCTCACTTTCATTTCATTTCAACTTATTTTCGTGCTTATATCCAATTAAGGTTCAAGCACGCTGTCCTGGGCACACACCTCAACTATCTGTCCAGGACAGTGGGTTAGTTGTTAGTGGTTAGTGAGAGAAAAGAGGGTGTAGTGGCCTTACACCTACCCACTGAGCCCGTAAGAACTCGCTCTGGGTTGGAGCCGGTACCGGGCTGCGAACCCTGTACCTACCAGCCAGTAGTTCGATGGCTTAACCACTACGCCACCGAGGCCGGTCAAAACCTCACGAGTAATTGTCAACACCTTCCCGTCGCCATCTTATCCCGAGATCTACTCACAATTATGAAAGTGCCTCTGTGGGATGCATCTTTGGGTCTCTGAGTAATATAAGCGTGACACTGGTAGACTAATCTATTAGAACGAGACTGCATGGAGTAGTAATTAAATTAAAAGAGAAGACAACATTGTGAGAGAATGAATCCCAAATGGTTAAAGCTGTTCAGTTATATTTTATTATTTCTAAAGTTGATTTCCATCAATTAAAGGGACATTCCTGAGTTTGCTGCAGTGTTTTAAGATGTTATCGACTAATAAAATAGTTCTACGAATAAACTTACATATTAAATATATGTTCTTGTTTAGAATATTAGTGGCTGTATATTAAACGTGTTTCTGATCGTTCTAATACTTGTACTAGGTTAATTTTCATTTTATTTCCTAAAAAGGATTTGTTCGTACGTACGAAATTATTTAATGACAAAATCCAGTTTGGGCTCTTTACAAATATTAAGACGACCAGAAACACATTTAATATACAGACACTGATATTCTAAACAAGAAAATATATTTAATATGTATGTTTAATCGTAGAAATATTTTATTAGGCGGAAATATCGTACAATGCGGCAAACTCAGGAATGTCCTTTTAACGGTAGAGACGGTAAAAAATCAAATAATTATAGACTGTAACAGTTGTACCTTTTTTCCAGCGGGCACTTGTTTGACTAGGAATTTAATAGGGCGGTGCGCTGCCTTATCCTGGTCAGCTCGACATGGTTTCTACCATGTTCGAGCTGGCCAGTTTTCTAAAGCGAAGTGGTGACAGCGTCTGGTGAAGGACATAATGTCTTTGTTCTCGGCCAACGCAAAGCTTTCCTTTTCTGATAGTTGCCTAATGTGTTTTCCCATTATTTTTTAATCTTTCGGGGGCACCAAGATTGGAGGACACGACGGTTGGGTCGACTGGGGAAGGTATGGGGCTGGTGGGAGGGGGGTATCCCCCGCGAGATAGGGCAATAGGCGTAGGCGGATTTGGCCGTAGGGTTTGGTAGGTTTGACGTGCCCCCTGCCAACCGCTGGTTAGGTCACACCGAAGTTGCCGATAAGACTGGTGCACCCCCTACAACCCTCTTTTTGTGGCAAACGTCCTGGGCGTGTGCCCCAACTTCCGATACCTGACCCCCTGGGACTTAAGATTAATTAAATAAGAAATTTTAGAACATCCCATCTAAATAGGGCTTTCTGTTGTAAAATTAAATTTATATTTATTTAGATATGCGCAAATAAATTTTATAAAGTCCGTATACCCTTTTAGATTTAAAGTCAAAATTGTCCTATTCTTTCTGCCCAGAGTCAAGTCACTGGTATCCAGAGGCAGGACTCTGGGTGGACATGCTTGAAGCCTTAGTGGTATATGAGCATGTTAATAGGCTTTACACACACACACACACACACACACACACACACACACACACACACACACACACACTTGTTTGACCAATCCTTTGTGTGGCTATTTGACGGTATTGAGTTAAAGGGACATTTCTGAGTTTACTACATTGTACAAATATTAGAACGGCCGGAAACAGATTTAATATACAGTCACTAATATATTATGCAGAAAAATATATTTGATATGTAATTACAGTCGTTAAAAAGTATCTGTTAGTCTGTAACATTTTAAAGGGACATTCCTGAGTTTGCTGCAATGTATACGATGTTGTCGACCATCAGATACTTTTTAACGATTGCAATTACATAAAAAATATACTTTTCTGCATAAAATATTAGTGGCTCTATATTAAACATGTTTCTGATCGTTCTAATATTTGTACTAGGTTAAATTTCATTTTATTTCCTAAAATATTATTTTTTCGTACGTACGAAATTATTTGAAGACAAAATCTAGTTTGGAATTCATTCTTACAAATATTAAGACGATCAGAAACACATTGAATATACGGTCACTGGTATTCTAAGCAAGACAATATATTTAATATGTTAGTTTAATAGTAGAAATATTTTATTAGTTGCAAACATCTTACAATGCAGCAAACTCAGGAATGTCCCTTTAAAAATGGAAGCAAACGCAGAAATGTCTTAATATCTTCTTTTTACGTATACTAGTTTTAGTATATTAGATTTGACAAAACTTCAAGTCTTGCTCCTGTTAAAAACTCCT
>JAECMU010005841.1:0-18237 GCA_016106625.1 Dracogyra subfuscus | reverse complement strand
ACTGTAGACTACACTCTCAGATCAGTAGAACAGCCATCTAGTTACTACACTGTAGACTACACTGTCAGATCAGTAGAACAGCCATCTAGTTACTACACTGTAGACTACACTGTCAGATCAGTAAAACAGCCATCTAGTTACTACACTGTAGACTACACTCTCAGATCAGTAGAACAGCCATCTAGTTACTACACTGTAGACTACACTCTCTGATCAGTAAAACAGCCATCTAGTTACTACACTGTAGACTACATTCTCTGATCAGCAGAACGGGGTTTTTCATCAGAACTTGTAAACATATCAGCTTATCACGTCAAATACAGTAGTTACCTCGTGTTTAAAATAGTCAAAGAAAGGAAACTAATTTATATGGAGTCTAATGCATTACGTATTTAAAAATGTTTTTAGCTTTAATTAATTAATTTTCGTGCTTAAGTCGAGTTGCGTTTGAAGTACACCATCCAGGACACTCCCCAGTTGTCTGGGCTGTTTGTCCAGGAGTATAGAGGTGTTAATGCTTAGTTGTTGGTGGTTTACGTGTGTGTAGTGACCACGCACTAACCCATTCAGGCGTTTAACTACATGCAACTATGAACTGGAGCCGGTACTGACGTTCGAACCCAGTACCTACCAGCGTTAATGCTGAAGACATAAACACAACGCCACATAGGCCTGTGCATTACGTTATTTTATTAATTTCGACTTATTTTGTGCTTATTTCCAATTTAGGTTCAAGCTCGCTGTCCTGGCACACACCTCAGCTATGTGGACTGTCTTTCAAAGACAGTGATTAGTTGTTAGTGAGAGAGAAGTCGGTGTAATGACC
The DNA here is from genome assembly GCA_016106625.1 of Dracogyra subfuscus. Taxonomy (NCBI): domain Eukaryota; kingdom Metazoa; phylum Mollusca; class Gastropoda; order Neomphalida; family Peltospiridae; genus Dracogyra; species Dracogyra subfuscus. Next base: position 17,411 of record JAECMU010005841.1, on the reverse strand, counting down.
TTACATACCCATGATGCACCGAGTCGTTAAACTCGCCCTGTGTGGGAGCAGGTACCGGAATGCGAACCCAAACCCCTCTCATTTAAGTCCAATGACTTAACGACTACGCCGTGAAAGGCCGGTAGGTGCATCCCGTATTCCATCAATCACTTTTATCAATCAATCAATCAATCATTTGACTCGTGCTTACATCCATTAAAGGTCCAAGTACGACTGTCGTGAGCACATTCTCAGTGTTTCCCCAGTGGATGGGTCCCAGACTGTGATTTCCATCAAGCCCAAGTTTGGTGTCTCGTTTGATAACAGGGCCTATTGAGCCGCGCGGAACCCGACTGAACCGAATTACTCCCGCCACTGGCTCATGAAAATAGCGCCGCACCGTCAACGATAATGTGCTTAGCCTTTCACTCTAATATTTGCTGTACAAACGACGCTCATTTCAAGCTTTGGCGAATTCAAGTAGTTTATCGATCGCACGCGCCTATTTGAAAAAGCCTTTTTACACTGCAAACACTCACAGCTGCATAAAAAGTAGGTAGAGATAAAAGTTTTCTTTATTATTCCTGTAGACAATGCGACCAATTACTTCCTGTGACTGTTGGGCGCTGTTAGAACGATTTCCAAATGCCAGCGAAGGCTGACACGAAACGTAAGGAACTACGCAGTTCTCAACCTATTTATACATGCTAATTTAATAATTACTTTATATCCGTATTTCATGAATCAAGTTTTAATTCGGTAATTACGTTTATTATAAACATACGATGGAGACTGCCTCTGATATTATCACATCGGCTGAGGTAGGAATATATATTTCCTCACCATCATTCACAAAATAAAATGTATTATTTACAATCACTCGCAAAATACATTCGTTATATCCATGACTCACATTGGAAATGACCAGTCGCTATCAAAGATGTCATATTAGCAAACAATTACAGAATTAAGAATTGCCACGAAAGAACATTCTAAGGCCAAGCATTTGATTGCATTTGGTAACACTTCGTCAAATGAATTTTGAATAGCGTAACCGTGAACTGTTTGTGGACCGCAGTGATCCTCCAAACCATCCGACCTCAAATCTTTCTATGTTGTAAAATAAAGTACATTCGCACTTTTCAGAAACGGACCTTAAGGTGCGGTTTTATCGCGTGATACAAAATAACGACCAGCAGCATACGGTTTGCACACAGATACAAAGCAATAGTCTAACACCAGGCATGAACTGGGGCCTAATTCACAGAGCTATCAGTCTAGGATCGATCCCCGTCAGTGGGTCCATTAGGCTATATCTTAATCCAACTAATGCACCACGTGTGGTATATCAAACACCTTGGTATGTGCTGTTCTGTCTGTGGGAGGGTGCCTATAAAAGATATCATGCTGCTAATGGGAAAATGTAACGGGTTCCTTTAGACTATATGGCACATTTACCATATGTTTGACATCCAGTAACCAATGATTAATAAATCAATGTGCTCTGGTGGTGTTGTTAAATCAAACATACTTTTTAACTTTCGTCATTGCAAGCATTTTTACATTGCAAATATTAGATAAATATTATATGCGGTTTGAAAAAGTCACCTTTCTCCTTAATGAGAGATATATAAATGTACTATTTTCACGTATAAATTTATTCTTAGTTTTCAAAAATGATATCCTAGAAAAAATTGTCGGTTTCATTGTCTTTGCGAATACAAGCATATTTACTGTTAGTAAATTACAATGTATATATAACGACTTTCGTGAAAGTGTATATACGATATTTATGAAACGAATTTGGGGTTTGTATTTTTGACCTCGTCCTCATTCCATTATTAAATTCCTAAGGCAGTATCTTTATTTTATCTACATATGTGTACATTCAAAGAAAGCATCAGCAATTGATTTGTCTTTAACAAAATTAAAAAATCGAATGAAGATTCTCAAAGAAACGGCTGACTGCGCTTTTTCAAAAGCTTGATTTCGATTTTTCAAGTGGGTAGATATAATAATTGCAAATGATATTTGCGTTTCATAAAATTCAATACAAATGAATATTTCGGATTTTAGATATCGTTTTGTTGCTAATTATAGTTTTTTTCTTAAGATAAAGACGTGTGGTCTTATATAGCAGAATCTGACTGGTTAACCAACATATGGAACAGTTTACGACATACCTTAATTACGCACTTATACGTGGTAGTGCGCTTATGAACTATAGGTCCTAACTATTTTTAAAAGGGGTCGATTTGCTTTCAATTAAGAATACAATCATTGAACTATAAAAACAGTTTTCCGCATAACAATAAAATGAAGTAAACATCATTTCAACCAAATCAAATTACAGCGAGAGGTGTTTAATATGCTAAAACTATACTGACATGTTTAGTTTACCTTTTTAAAATTGGGATCTTATAACACATTAAAATCTACTAACATCCACTTTACTACACGTTACTTTCATCATAATGCGCCCAAACTGCATGATCTTGGGTGCATTTTTGACACTGTTCACACCCATACTAACCACACCCAAGCGGGAGCAGGCATATATTTATGGAAACTTTGCTCATCAAACCGTACAAAAGTCCTCATTTGAAAGGTTCAGCTATAAAACATTTCACAAAATCAGCTTGTGTGAATACCAAGCCTCATTACAGCTAAACCATTTGCACTCTTGGTGAAAAACCAATTGCCATTTTAAAAAATAACTCCTTGGCTATGACTAGTTTAAAAATCTACTTCACATTCCAAATAATTAGCCTTCAAACATGCATCTGTGAAAAAAACCCCAACAATCGAACTCTTTTAACAAGGGAGCTAACTTTATACTGCTACTTAAGATTGAAAGAACAAAACGTTTGTTTTGTTTAACGACACCACTAGAGCGCATTGATTTATTAATCATCTGCTGTTGGATATAAACTATTTTGACATGTAGTTTTAGAGAGGAAATCCGCTACATGTTTCCATTAACATCAAAGGACCATCCCGCAGAGAGGATAGCACATACTACGGCCTTTGATATACCAGTCGTGGTGCACTAGCAGGAACGAGATCGATCCCAATCGACCGCGCATCAAGCAAGCGTTTTACCACGGGGCTACGTCCAGCCCTTTAGTGGAACAAAGAAGAAAACGTTTGAAGCACATGTGAAAGTCTGTAAATACTTACATGATAACATTGGAATCCTGAGATGATAGAATGAAAGAACAAGCATTGGAAGTGAAAATAAATAATAGCGATTCGATCTCAGTGTATTAATTTATGAACCCTTGAGCAGGGCGGATCCAAGGAAGGGGACAAGCGGGACAACCCCCTCTAAAAACAAATTCAACTACCCATTTTAAAATTTGTATTGAAATGCCTTTTTCAGTTCATCTATGTACCATTTTGCCCTTGGACGTCTCCCTAAACAGTTTCCTAGGTCCGCCCTTGCATATCCATAACACGAGATCTCTAATTTCCATTGACACATTACAACCGTATGGCTGAAATGATGTCTGAAGGCGGCAAACACGCGAACTTGTGTTTTTCAAACTTAACAATGGCGCGATGTTTGGCGAACAATATACAATAAACATTTGCCAATTGCGCTAAACGTTTAAATTAATTGAAATGAGTCGCAGACAATCCAAATAAAACAAAATAATTATATGCTTCTAGACGCCGAATGCAATTTGTATGTTTGCATTCTAATGGAAGCTGATCGAGTATTAGAACATTGATTGGAAACACGACCGGCAAACGGTGCTTACAAGCCGGTGCTGTCTACGCTTATCTTTGTTTTGGTTTCATTACCAATTCAGGTAACTACACATGAAAGGAATACCTGTGCACGACACCACGGCATGCTGGTTAATCAACGACTGGTAATTGCCTGTCTCGGTCTGGGGAATGGCAGGAGAACCTGAAACTTCAAGGCCGTACTTAGCCTGAAACAAGAAGAGGATAATCTCTCCCGGAATCAGGCCTCGGCAACAAAGCCGTACTTAGCCTGAAACAAGGTGAGGATAATCACTCCCAAAATCAGGGCTCGGCAACAAGGCCGTACTTAGCCTGAAACAAGGAGAGGATAATCCCTCCAGGAATCGGGGTTCAGCAACAAGGCCGTACTTAGCCTGAAACAAGGAGAGGATAATCTCTCCCGGAATCAGGACTCGGCAACAAGGCCGTACTTAGCCTGAAACAAGGAGAGGATAATCTCTCCCGGAATCAGGACTCGGCAACAAGGCCGTACTTAGCCTGAAACAAGGAGAAGATAATCTCTCCCAGAATCAGGGCTCGGCAACAAAGCCGTACTTAGCTTGAAACAAGGAGAGGATAATCTCTCCCGGAATCAGGGCTCGGCAACAAAGCCGTACTTAGCTNNNGGAGAGGATAATCTCTCCCGGAATCAGGAATCGGCAACAAGGCCGTACTTAGCCTGAAACAAGGAGAAGATAATCTCTCCCGGAATCAGGGCTCGGCAACAAAGCCGTACTTAGCTTGAAACAAGGAGAGGATAATCTCTCCCGGAATCAGGGCTCGGAAACAAAGCCGTACTTAGCCTGAAACAAGGAGAAGATAATCTCTCCCGGAATCAGGACTCGGCAAAAAGGCCGTACTTAGCCTGAAACAAGAAGAGAATAATCTCTCCTAGAATCAGGGCTCGGCAACAAAGCCGTACTTAGCCTGAAACAAGGAGAGGATAATCTCTCCCTGAATCAGGACTCGGCAACAAGGCCGTACTTAGCCTGAAACAAGGAGAAGATAATCTCTCCCGGAATCAGGACTCGGCAAAAAGGCCGTACTTAGCCTGAAACAAGAAGAGAATAATCTCTCCCGGAATCAGGGCTCGGCAACAAAGCCGTACTTAGCCTGAAACAAGGAGAGGATAATCTCTCCCGGATTCAGGGCTCGGCAACAAAGCCGTACTTAGCCTGAAACAAGGAGAGGATAATCTCTCCCAGAATCAGAGCTCGGCAACAAAGCCGTACTTAGCCTAAAACAAGGAGAAGATAATCTCTCCCGGAATCAGGACTCGGCAACAAGGCCGTACTTTATCTTTTCTAGGTATACACAAGGGAAACTTTTATACTAAATATATACCTTTTCTCACTCGTCTAGCCAGATAAAGCCTTAGACGGGTGTTTAAATATGGTTAATAAAAAAGTCCAACGTGTTTCAATAGCTGGAAAAGTACGGCTTGTAAAGAACATTGACAATTTACAAGGGCGAGTAAAAACTTCCAGTGCCCAGTTTTGTGTTCAATTTCCTAATGAAGTGGCCTTTGCCTTTGGTCCCCTCCCTAAACTATTTTCTGGATCAGCCCTTGATTTGCACTGAATCAGTTTATTATACTGTTTATAGAGGGGGTGAATGTTCATTTGATGTAGAGCTCACTTTTAAAATTGTGCTTGATACAAAATGTAATGTCTATAAACTTACTATACCACTGAGAAGCTACTGTTCGGACTAAACAGGACGGTTGTCTGGCGACCACCTTCTTTTAATCCACGATGAAATGCGCCTCCTTACTTCGTTAAGAGTTGGTTTTCAATATTTTGATACTACATTTTGTATCACTCATCATTTAAAAAGTAAACTATACATCAATAAAACATAACAAATTAGTTTTGTACAAATTGTTCTGTGAACAACATTTTCCGCCATTCGACTTCTAAAAGAGAGGTTGTGTTTATGAATCACACGACAAAATAACTTATATTAATTAGGGAAGCGACATGTCTGTCAATGTCATTATTTGAAACAGAATCAAAACAACATGCGAAACGCTACAGATAAATCGTAGTATTTTCGACTCAAATGGTCATACGAATTTGTCAATTTTGAAACAGATATTTTTTCTTTTCTCTCTTTTCGGCGGCGGTTCCGCTTGGCTGCACAGTGTAATGACTGATACGAAATGGGCAAAACGGCTTGAGACGATCGATGCCAACAGAAGGACGTCTCAGCGCGGCGGTTCAAGCGGCGGCGACGATTGATAATCAATCCAAGTCCGGAGAGAGATAATCTATGGCACGAGGAGATCCATCGACCGCCACGTGGAGGAGTCCTCTTCAGTCCATTAGCGGCTTTCGTTGCGTCACTGATGATACGACAACAAACCCTCGTCCAACGTGCGTTTATGTGTGGTATTATGGCACGGTGAAGAAACGACATCATGCGACGGGAGGCTGCCAAGAGTGTGTCTTCATCGACAGCAGGTAGCGGTCACACCACTCTGACATCAAATATCGCTTTTACCGCAGCTTCCAGAGGGACCCACGGGTGTGGCGGTTCCCAGCCAAGCACGTACGTCGGATATGTCGTGTCCTAAAGCACGGACTGAACGAGAAGCGGGAGATCGGTGTGACGAGTTCTGAACGAGTGAATGAGACACAGTCATGCTTGTTAAACGGCGGGTAGTATTGACACATAAACCGTAGAATAAGTGTAGTCATCAAAGTGAAATGGAGACGATGTGGCGTACCATTTAACAGCTTTCATATCGATATATATTAATTGATTATCAGATTGTAAAGAGAAAACTAATTATTGTAGAACGTGGAGAAGAATTAATAGTTTGATCTACACACAAATTATTTATATTTTCGTCAGCATTTCATTGTTTGAAATTTTGTTCTGTTGCTTGATTAAATTTCCTTCGTTTCTTCATACCTACATTTTGTTTTACTTTGTTTTTTACCCAAACGGTTATCCTGCCTGTTTGTGTCAGCTATCTAATTTATTTCTCTTTTCTCTTTCGGGGGGAGGAGGGGGGGGGGAGGGGGGGGGATCTAACCCAGTCAGTAGAACGCTCGACCTAGGTGCTGGGGTCGAAGGTTTAAATCACATCCGGGGACCTTGTCTAATTGCGCTTTTTTCTCTCGTACTAACCAGTGCACCACGAGTGACAAGTCAAATGCCGTGTTATGTGCTATTTTGTACGTAAGAAAGTCTATATGTAGCGATCGGAATACCCAAATGCTTGACATGCAATGGCAAATGTTTACTAAATCAATATGCTCTAGTGGTGTCGTTAAAACCCACTTTAATTCCGTCTTTCATCCCATGCTTGATCTTTTTCACCTTTGTCTTTTATCTGCATTATCATTTAATGATTCAGCTTCCATTTCTTGTTCTAGTTGTTTATTGTTCTTCACATTAAACAATTCATTTAGTGTCTTATTTTGAGCCTTCATTGGTTCTTTACGTTAACTTTCCTAAGCATTCCCATTGAACTTAAATTGAATTGACTGAATAAAAAAGAAAACGAAAACTGAGAAACAAAATTTAGAACAGGAAGCATTATTTGCTAGATGCATAATTAGTTAATAGTGTGTTAATCATGTTTTTATAGTAAAATCTGTGTTAAGCAGGTATTAATGTATAACGAATAGAGATTATTATGTTGAACTATATGGCTAATAAAATATATTAACTATCCCAAAGTGTCAATAAAGCAGATGTGTGTGCTCAACATTTAGCAAACGGTGGAGAGGGGTCTAAACGGTGGCAAGCGAAGTTTATAGGGGGTCGTATCATGCTTCTCGGAAATATATTTGAATAGTTTTTGGCGTGAGCGGGAAGGGTTTAGGGGGTGGGAAATTCAACCCCCTAAACCCTCCCCTGCACATGCGCCTTTAAAGTCCTCCAAGATCCAATACAATCAGTTGACATCTCAGTAAAGGTAATCTTTAGAATATAATATAATTTTAACCAAGATCTGAGCTCTATTTAAAGACAGCGGAGTGTGTACCACACAACTCGCTTGGTGATATTTCACTCGATTAGATTTGGGAGAACAGTGTGGTCTGTGTACTCGCTCAGTTGATACAATATTTATTACCTTTGGTATTTGATGGAATTGTGTCATCGCTTCTGGCATTATACCACCGACTACATTCACTGAATGATGTAATCGGTTTCTGGCTACGGTGTTTTCGAGCTGAGGAAATTAGAAGTCGCTCAGATCACAAGACGTTATCGATTGTTGGCTTTAACATCATTTAAAGTCAGTCACGTGAAAGTCACCTTAATTTGTGTACAATAATTTATAGTAAATGACACATTCGTGTCGACTGAAAATTAAAAGTTCTTCGTCTCTTCTTTTTTCTCTGTCTCTCAGAAATTTACTTTCTTAAAAGATATTATTATTATTTTTTAATCTTGGGATTTGAAATTATATTTCATCTTAGTTTCAAGGAATGAAAAATCTAATTCAATGTGTTTCAATTTGTTGACATTTCTCGGCAATTGCCAAATTGCGCTATTATCAGTTTCAGATAGCAGTTCTAAGTGAATAGAACCGCAGACATTATGTAGTGATAATCACGCCCACACTGCAGTATTTCTTGCCTTGTCTTTGAATCAGGAGTATGCGCATGCATCTTGCCCTGTCTCGTTGTACAGATATATAGATACATTAAATGAAAAATCACTTTTACTACATTAAGAAATTTTATCTTTTGAAATTATTACCTTATACAATTTTAGAGGTCCCAAAAGAAAACGGTTTTAGCAGCAAAATGTTATGTACTTGGTTCAATAGCAATTTGTCCATAAATGGTTCACCAAAGACCCCAGCGAGGAAAATCCACATTCAGCAGTTATAGCCTAGAGTTCCAGCCAGTTCGTCGTGGAAGACATTTAATGGGCGAAATCTCTTTGGTCGTGCTTTTCGGCAAATAAAAAGCAAATTGTAAGGAATGCGCGATCCGCATCTTCCATTCCAGGCACGAACGCCCATATGACAGGGGAAGGCTATCATTGCCAATTGTCTTGTAGGAAATAGGTTTCGTGCTCGCGCATCCCACGGAACGTCTTCTAATTAAGATGGCCTCCTTTTGATAGGGAAATGGCCACCGTCTACATCTGATCGGTACTATGGACAAATTGTATGGCACGGAATCAAATCCTTTGTGCCCCATTTTTGTTTCGGTTGGTTTTATTACTCGTCAATTATGACACGTTCAGGATCCCAAGGTGTGACGAAAACCTCGAGTTTGAGGTTAAGTATTGTACTTTTTAAGTGCGCTCTCTTTGAATAATCAGATCAAAGAGATATCAGAAATCAGCTGACGGATGGGATATAGTGTATATTGGGACTATTTGATATAACTCAAATATTAAAATCAATAATAAACATGCTTCTTACAAGACATGGGCACATTTTGTTCTTAGAATACCAGTATGCTTACATATGATGAATTTTGTATGGAATATAACTTTAGACCGCAGTTTACAGCTTATTTAAAACTGGTTTGATATCAATAATAAAAATACATGTATAATAAATTGAATATATATACAAAATTATTAACATTACAGATTTCAATACAAATTTGTTTAACGACACGAGTAGAGCAAACGCCAATAATACCTACTTGTGTGGAAGAACTTCTGAAAACAAATGCTTGCAAAGCGGTTTTACCACGATTGTGTAAAGGAACTTACATCTAAACATAACATGTATGAGAATTATGGCGTATGTTCAGCGACGTTTTAATGCAGCTTTTTGGGGGGTTGTGTAAACATATTGAGATATTCTGGAATATTGTTATTAACTGCATATTCTTAAAACCAAAATCAGACTCCCAAGTTAATGCACAAACAATTATTGTAGGCAACTATTCTAAAAATAATCATAATTCAAAATGCAAAAGTCAAAGACTAACGTTAATTGGATTCCAGAATAGTCTGAACATATATTACCATATAGAAAGTATATTTTTTACAATAAATAATAGACCCGACAGATTTAAAGAAAAGAGAAATAGTTGGACCAAACTAAGTGTATAAACTATTATTATGTCTATTTTTATGTTTCAGAATTATTTATAGGTAGATTGTATAGCAAAATATATAGTTTTGATTTAATGATATATAATATTTAATTAATATTAGTAGGAAAACGTTTGATAACACATTAGTCTTTTTATTATTTAAATATGTTTATTTGAAAATATGTATCGATTTTTTATACTGTATAATCTGTGGTGAAATAAAAGATGGTTAAATAAATTTTACTCCCAATAGCCGATGCATTGTTCGTACTGGGGTGTCTTTAAACGTCCATTCATTCATTGGTGAAACAGGCCAAATGTATGAAGCCTGATCATTTTAAAACACAGCTGTAAAGTAGTTTAATAGGCGTGCGAGACACAAACTTCTTTTAGACATTTAGTATTGTGGATGTAGGTCAAATATTAACATGAAACGTTATTGTTATTGTTATTGTATTAGAGAAAAAATCACTGCAGCCATAACATTATAAACTATTCGTATTACCAATTAGCAAACAATGACAGAGCAACACATACCTGATTGCAAAGGAAACTAATGTAAAATCCAGAGTCGATGTATAACTAAAGGTAAAGAAAATGTTTTGTAAGTATGCGCTGCAAAGATCGTCTGTCCGTCTGTCTGTATGTCCGTCTCTCTCTGTCTCTCCCCTGCATGTGCATTAACCTCACCGTGGTGCATGGGTGAACATTATTTTTATAAAATGGCCAATAAATGCACAAATCCCCTTTTGGGGCACCTTGTTGGCCGTGAGGTGCATCCCGTGATGCTGGATGATGGGATCCTGGTGGTTGAGTTGGGAGCATATCTGCCAATATGTTTTCTGGCAACACATCACTTTGGCCTGGAATTCAGCCAGACGGGTGGTCAGGGAGGTCCGACCTGATAAATCGGCTGGTCACGTCAAGCTCAAGAGTAAACAACCATTTTAAAAAATATATATTTGCCAAGAATACCATTCCTTGAATTACCATGTGTATTTGTTGCTCTTGGGGCGGTGGCTAGGGTCAATCAGGTGATTTATTTTATTTTGTATTGCCAGAGTATATCAACCATGTATTCCTGGCATGCTTGTCTGGTTTTTATCCTCAGCATCATGTCCCCTTGTTGGACTCTGTAATGGGTGGGGGCATGGTTGATGAATTTTTGACTCTACACTATGGGTAAAAACAAATCTCAAACTTCAGATGGGACCTTGAAAAAGGTCCACACCGAGGTTGCGGATTCCTCGTCTTCTGATGAGGAATCTAAGACTAGTTTTCTGAATCCTGAACGAGGTTCCTGGTCATCAGTTCATCTGTTGATGGGCCTTGAGCAAATTATCGCCATTTGCTATTCAAAAGGGGCTTGTCCAAATGTGGTTCGTTACTGGTAGAATGTTTGCCTGAGAGGCATTCATTGTGTCTTCTCAAGTCTACCTCATTGTGTAATGTGCCAATAAAAGTTTCACCTCACGCCTCCCTCTATTCATCGAAGGGGGTAATCCGGTCACGAGATCTGGAAGGAGTCACTGAAACAGAAATAACAGACAATTTGTCATCGCAGGGTGTGATATCAGTGAAAAGGATTAAGATTCTTCGAAACATCCGACGAATAATTTGATCTTAACCTTTAACAGGCCAGTACTTCCTCCATCAGTCAAAGCCGGATATCTCAGTATATCTGTTGTGCCATTTATACCGAATCCCTCACGCTGTTTTAAATGTCAGACGTTTGGCCATGCTCAAACTGCATGTAGAAACAAGCTGACATGTGCTCGTTGTGATCAGTTTGACCATGACAGTAAAACATGTACTAATGACATTCTTTGTATCAACTGTAAGGTAAACCATTACGCATATAACAGATTAAAGTTGACAAGAAATTGCCATTTCCTAAGGCTAGGAAACTTATGGAAACAGAAACAACTGTCGCAGGAGGTAAATCATATGCTATGTCAGTCAAGGTTTCCACAGCAAGTGTTTTAATATCGAAAGCTTTCCGATACAGAAACAGCTCCTAACAGGCTGGTAAGGCAGCCCAGAAGCAGCAGGAAGCTTTACAAACACACACACAAAAAAAACGTCTACACAATTTACACATGTATCTCTGGATTCACATAAACCATCAGGTAGGTGCTACGGTGCCAGGCCCTAGTGGTCCTCCTCAGTCAGAAAAAGGTAAAACATCCAGTAAGGAGTGCTCTTCGGGACGTCTGAAAAAAATTGAGATGCGTTCTGTCCCGATAAGTAATTCGTTTGATCCTTTGGATATGGACGTGGGTGATGAGATGGATGATTTACCTCAAATTCACTCACGGTCTAGGTCAAAGGAAAAAGACAAAGATCAATCCCATACATCCCCCTGATGACTAATTCAGTCATTCAATGGAACTGCCGTGGGCTTAGGCCCAATTTTGATGAATTAAGTCTTTTAATTCAAAAACATAATCCTCTTGCAGTGTGTCTTCAGGAAACTTTCCTGAATGCCACTGATCATATCACTATGAGAGTATTTAACCTCTATCACAATTATCATGAAACTGACAATAGAGCATCTGGGGGTGTCTCCATTCTTGTTAATGAAACCATTCCTCAGAGTATAGTAGATTAAATACCAATTTACAAACTGTGGCTGTAAAAGTCACGGCTCATAAAACTATAACTCTGTGTTCAGTTTATTTACCTCCTCGAAACCATTTTAAGTTTAAGTTCAAGATCTCATTAACCAGCTCCCTACTCCCTTTATTGTTATGGGAGATTTTAATGGTCACCACACTTTGTGGGGATATGAGGATGTAAATATTAGAGGTAAATAATTAGAAGACTTAATTCTCAAAAACGACTTGGTTTTATTCAATGATAAAAGTCATACAGATTTTCATTCTGCAAGTGGGTTTTTCACTTCTATAGACTTAACCCTTTGTAGTCCTTCACTTTTTCTTGATTTCTCTTGGAAAGTTGCTTCAGACCTTTGAGGTAGTGATCACTTTCCCATTATTTTGGAGAATGATGGACCACCATCACTTGAAGGGATTCAAAGGTGGAAGTTGGCGAAGGCAAATTGGGTTCAGTTTCAGCATCTGTGCAGCACTCGTTTGCAACAATTTGCCATTACTGATGCTGATGATCCCATGTCTTTGTTCACTTCCATCTTGAAGGACATTGCAGATGACACTATTCCTAAGACTTCAGCAGTGCCAAAGCGTTTCAATAAACCATTGTTTAATGATACATTCAAGGAGTGAAACAGCTTGCTTGAGCGGTTCAAACGTGGACCAACAACAGACAACCTGGATGCATTTCGTATTGCTAGGGCTAAGGCTCGCAGAGAGATTAGACAGAGTAAGAAATCATCTTGGAGAACTTTTATCTCCAAGTTGAATTCACAAACATCAATAAAATCTGTCTGGAATAGGATCCGTAAAATCAAAGGTAAAGAATCCAGTAAGACAGTTCATCATTTGTCTGTCAATAACACTGATGTCATGTCTCATCGTGACATTGCCAATGCATTGTCAGACAATATTTCTCATAATTCATCTTCTGCTTTCAGTACAGATGCTTTTACATCTGTCAGAACTAAAGCTGAAAAGCAGTCCATTAATTTTTCATCTGAAAATGCTGAAGTATACAAAAGGCATTTCTCTATGGAGGAATTGCAGGATGCTCTTCGTAGAGCCCATGATACTTCAGTAGGACCGGATAAAATTCATTATAGTTATTGAAACATTTACCTGAATATTTTTAATAACATCTGGATTTCTGGAGACATTCCTTCTGATTGAAGGAAAGCTATTATTATTCCTATTCCCAAGCCTGGTAAGGATCCAACTAATCCTACTAGTTATCGCCCTATCGCTTTGACAAGTTGCATTTGTAAAACCATGGAACGAATGATCAATCATAGACTTGTCTGGTATTTTGAATCTCACAAATTGCTCACTAACGTGCAGTGTGGGTTCACTAGCGTAGCATGGTTGAACAACTTGTTAAATTTGAAACGTTTTGTAGGCAAGCTTTCATCCATAATTAGCACTTGGTTTCAGTGTTTGTTGATTTGGAGAAAACTTACGATACCATGTGGAAGTATGGGATTTTAAACGACCTCCATGGCATGGGCCTTAGAGGTCGACTTCCTATTTTTATATCTCAATTTTTACGAGATAGATCTTTTAAAGTGTGGATGGGGTCGACTTTGTCCGACATTCACCCACAGGAGTTGGGTGTACCTCAAGGTAGTATCCTGTCTGTAACTTTATTTTCTACGAAGAACAGCCTCACCCAATCTTTAACACCTGGTGTAGATTGCTCATTATATGTCGATGATTTTCAGATTTGCTATAGATCGTCCAATATGAGTATCATTGAACGTAAGTTGCATCTTTGCTTAAATAAAGTTCAGCAATGGCCAAGTGACAAAGGCTTTTGATTCTCAAAGGCAAAAACGGTTTGTATGCATATCTGCCAGAAGCGAGGTCTCCACTTAGTTCCACAGTTGTTTTTGGACAAAAATCCTACATTTCTGGGGGATATTTTTCACAGAATATCTTTTTTGCCCCATCTTAAATATGTTAAAAAGAAGGGTTTAAAAGCTCTTAATATTTTAAAAGTTATTGATAATACAGAGTGGGAAGCAGACCGAAAGGTTATGCTCCGCCTGTATAGATCTTTAATTAGATCCAAACTTGATTATGAATGCATTGTGTATGGGTCGGCACGCAAGTCTTACTTGCGAATGTTAGATCCTATACATAATCAGGTGCTTAGGCTTTGTCTTGGTGCAATTAGAATATCTCCTGTAGAGAGCTTGTACGTTGATGTACATGAACCTTGTTTGGCTGCTAGACGTGCTAAGCTTTCTCTGCAGTATGCAACCAACACATCCTACACATAATGCGGTGTTTGACAACAAATATATGAAGTTATTTGATGCACGGCCAAGTGCTATTCGTACATTTGGTCTTCGCATTAAGCGTGTGGGTTTTTTTTTATCACTTTCCAACATTGATTTAACTGTAATATTTTGTTTTACCACCTTGGTGTATTACACCACCTAACATTGTGTTTGATCTTTCGCATCTGAAGAAAGATAGTACAGATGCTGGTGTGTATAAACAGTTTTTCATGGAAATTCAAGACAAGTACAGTGATTACATTCCTGTGTATACAAACGGATCACGGGATGGGAATTCTGTTCCTGTGCTACAGTTTTTCCATCAGACACTATCCTTTCCATGAGACTGCCCGACACGGCATCGATTTTTAGTGCTGAAGTTTGGGCAGTCATTAAAGCCTTAGAGGAAATAAAGGATTCTAGTGCATCCAAATTTATTATTTTTACAGACTCACTTTCGTGTCTCCAAGCTTTACGAAATATTGGGATGGTGATACGAAAGTGTGTCTTTTTATCCATTGCCAATAAAGATATGATATTTTGTTGGGTACCCAGCCATGTTGGTATCCGAGGTAATGAAAAAGAAAATTCTGCTGCCAAATCTGCTTTGAATTTGCCTCATGCCAGGGTTGGTGTCCCGTATACTGATTTAAAAAATAATATTAACCAATTTATCTTTTCGACTTGGCAACATGATTGAGATGGTGCGGTTGCGAACAAGCTTCATTCTATCAAGCCACTCTTAGGAGAGTGGCAGTCCTACTATAGACAGTACAGGAAGGATGAAGTTGTCTTGTGTCCTGCCCGCATCGGTCATACTTATGTGACCCATTTATTTATCTTAAAGAAAGATCCTCCACCTCAATGTGAGCACTGTCAGTGTACTCTGACGATGCGCCACATTTTGGTGGAGTGTATGTTTTTGACAGAAAATCGGAAAGATATATTTGGTACGCGATCTGTATGGAATCATTCCGATTCTATCCATAACTTTTATTACAATTTCTTTCTGATACTGACTTTTATTCTAAATTATAATTATATATATCTGTGATATTTGTATTTTTGCACAGTTCTTTACACTGGTATTTATTTAACTTTTTGAATTTTTATATTGATGTCCTTTACCATTTAATGTTTTCCCCATTACTGTAGTGTGACACCCAATAGCCGATGTATTTTTTTGTGCTGGGGTGTCGATAAACATTCATTCATGCATTCATTCATTCATTCATTCATTCTCTCTCTCTCTCTCTCTCTCTCTCTCTCTCTCTCTCTCTCTCTCTCTCTCTCTCTCTCTCTCTCGCTGTCAATCAGTCAGTATGTCTGTCTCTGTTTCTCTATTGTCTGTCTGCTTCTTTATCAGAATATCTTGTTTTTTATTCGTGGCCTTAAATACTTTCGTCCAGTATAAAGCTACCTCGGGCGAGTACACGGTATTAAGTGCCACTTCTTAAAATGATTTCTTAACGAAAATGTCCTTGTTATCTTTTCCAGTTTGGAAGCATTTAGCAAGTATTTGTACTTCTTATCTAGCTATCGACAAAATGCCAGGTCAAATGACCACAGCTTGACCGACGCATCAGACAAACACCAATGTGCCCCAGAGAAAACCCAACGAGAAAAATGTTGAGAAACTGGGTCTTTGCAAATAAGATATCTTTTCTGCCGTTACAATCGTAATTCTAAGCACAGCCGCAATATAGATGTTTTATTTGGACTAGAGATCTTTGTTTGCTTATAATTTTCCCGGAAAGACTCAGTAAGACCAAATCAATGAGTCTCAAGCTTCGTAATATCGGGCATGACATTTTAAAAGCGATTTGGCTTAACCTGCCTTTAAAAGATGATATCAATGTGCACTAAAGTGCCTTGTCTTCGATTTCAAAACATGTATTGAAATAACCATGGAACGTACAAAATGCTGTCCAATAAATCCTTTTCCTACTTGGTTTTTCTTTTCTTTCTGTTTTCTTTTGAAGTTAAAAATGAATATTTATAGGGGTTATACAATTAGAAAGTGATTTCAATTGGTCGACAACACAAGTAGTGAAATTCATCGAATTATCCACAGCACAACAACAACAAATTAATTGCACACATATATTACTGTCAGAAAATGTATGTATTATGGATTATGCCTAGTAAGTTGTATAACTTGTGCCTAATCCATTTGTTCTTTAAAAAGCACTAAAATATGTTTCAATCAAACAACAACTGTAACAGCAACCCCCCCCCCCCCCACCCCCCAACTCCCCAACAAAGCCAACCCTCCAGCAAACAAACAAATAAACAAACAAACAAACCCACAAACAAACAACAACAACAAAAACAAACAACAACATCCAGTGCACAACATATCATCATCAACAATGACAACAGTAATAACGATGACGACGCAAACCGTTTTGTACAAAACTATGTATCCGAGTAGGCTACATCTTTAAACTAATTTCGTCTTGTGTTTAACTATGATTCAAGCACATTGCCCTGGGCACACACTTCAGCTAACAAGACATAGCTTAATGATTAGACAGAGAGAAATCCATGTAGTGATCGGGTTTTCTCGTTTCAATCAGTTCACTTCAACTGGTCAAAGGCCGTGGTATGTGCTTTCCTGTCTGTTGGAAAGTGTATATAAAAGATCCCTAGCTGCATTAGGAAACAATGTAGCGGGTTTCCTCTGATGATTACGAATCAGAATGACCAACTGTTTGATATTCACATTTAGTTGTATTGTAGGTTGGTACATATATTACACG
>JAECMU010005811.1:5000-11372 GCA_016106625.1 Dracogyra subfuscus | reverse complement strand
TTTTTTCTTTTTCTTTTCGTGACTCGGTTTACGACCATTCCGCAGAACGCCACGATTGTTCGTGTTTAGTCTCTACATGTCCGAGCCTGTCCTGGCACCACTGGAAGATTGACCGCCCCACTCTAAGAAGAAATAGGAAGCGGGCTCGGCCTCTATTACTTTTGTCTTTGTTTTATTGATACCATCTCTTATCCTCAGGAGTCGGGGTCCAACCGTGGAACTATACTAACCAATGGCGACTGGACTATACCCTAGTCTGATTCTCTCTTTCGTTCAGATCGATTCGGCTTCTCAATATCTGTATTTCAGCACAGCACTACACCTTCAATATCTACTGACTGTCAATCTGTGCACCCTAACGGCCTTGAGATCGGACTTTAAAGTTTTAGACCTTCATTCAAAGGTTTTTGTCGAAATTACTTTTTTTAATAATAATATTATTAAATAGTCTGATCCTCTCTTCTTTGTCTTATTTATTTTGGTCTGTCCTAAAATGCTCCAAATTATATAAATATTCAACCGAGCAAACAATTTTATTTTATTTTTGGCTCTTTTAAAAAAATTATATTAACTTCTTTTACTAATTATTATTTCAAAATTCTGCCCCCCCCCCCTCCCCCCTCCCAAGTCCGGTCACCGATCTTATCTAATTTCTAATTTCATTTTGACCACCCGATCTAATCTAGCGACTACATTTATTGAGTAATTAATTAGAGATGCGCATCAAAATGTTAAAGGCCTACTATTTAATTTCTGGATAAAAATGTCAAAATTGTCCACTATATTTGTTTTTCTGACCCTGACTATCAAGAGACCGGTCCCGGGACGGACTGCCTGAAACTCTAGTGGTATATGAGCATGTACAAATTATAATTGGCATTCGCTGTTTTCGATTGCTTTCGTGAACGAAACAGCCAAACTGGCGATAGCAGTCAAAGGAACTACACGCTACCTTCAGCAACTCTCGGCAGAGTCTCGGATGGTAGTGCTTCAGTTGCTTTGCTTCGGAAATCGCCGGGGCGACCCGTCTTATACTGTTAAGGGGTATGCCTTTTGGGATGGCTACTTGGCCGAAATCCAAGCCCGGGACCTCCAAAGTGGTGGGTTCACGGAGGTTACTTACAACAAGAGGATACAGCTCCGGGCCCAGATAAGTTATATTTTTTTCTGAAAAATATGCCCACCAAAATACCTGATCTATTCCGGGAATGATTTAATCTGATATGGAGCGATGGGTACCTTCCTGTAGAGTGAAGACAAGCAGAGGTGTTTGCACACCCTAAAATAGGTAAGGACCTATCCCTCCCTACTAATTATAGAACGATTTCATTAACATCAAGCGTGGTCATTTCCATAGCTACAAAATTAAAAAAAAACAAAAAACACTTTAAATCTATATGCGACCTAAAATTAAAATTTAATAAAGTCGTCATTAACCATGTGTAATCGGTCAAATTTCTCAGAGTATTTTTGACCACAATCTTAGTTTTGGGGAACATATAGCTGAGGTGACTGGTAATTGTACCATTTATCTTAATTTATTAAGGGCGCAGATACCAAAACTCTGCTCATGATCTTTGAGACCTTTATAGTGTCCAGGCTGCAGTATGGCGCCCAGGCCTTTGGATGTGCCAGTCACACCGAACTCAGAAAACTTGACAGCGTACATGGTAGAGCCCTCAAAATAATTGTTGGAGGCACTATCTGTACGCTGTATGATAGTATTACGGTTGAGCTTGGAGTTATGTCTTTATCCCTTAGGAGAATCAGGCAAGGTTTAAAGTATATTAATAAAATTCGCAGTTTAGTGCCTGATTCTCCAGTCAATCTTTTAAAACCAGTCCAAATTAATATTATAAACAGAGATAGAGACATATCTGTTGCTGATTTCTTAAATACATTTGTGAATTACTTTGCGATAGTTGGTTTTCCGTTGTGTATAATGGGGAATAGTCCCGATCTACCATGCTAGGCTCATATCCCACAAGTTCATTACCACGTCAGGGAAGAGATTATTAAAACTTATAATGTTAATTTTAAGAAAATACTTTTTCAAGCGGTGGTTGGGGACTTCTACCCGGATGTAACTCAGATTTATACAGACGGGTCGAAGGACCCACTCACTGGAAAAAGAGGTATGGGGCTTTATAATTAAACATGTAATTTTTTTATAAATACCCGATAGTCATTAGGGCTAGACAGTATTTCAGTATATACTTCAGAGCTTATGGTCATACTGTATTCCCTGAAGTGGATCGAAAGATATCATAAACATAATAGCCCTAACAGATATGTTATCTTTTCTGATAGTCTTAGTGCCCTGCAGGCAATCAATGGGGCCCGTAGTGTCCGATCGGAAATTATTCAAAACATTTATTTGTAGGTAAAGGAATTGAACTCATCGTGAAGTGGGTCACTGCGCATATTGGGATAGCCAGCAATGAATGAACGCTAAAAGGAGTTTGCAGAACCCAGTGGTCAGTGTACCAGTGGAGCATGTTAACGAAATTAATTCAATAGTTGAGCCAGACTATGGTCGTCTGTGGCAGAGTGGAACCACAGAATCAGAGTGTGCCATTTTTATATTAAACCAAGGGCGACCACTCCTGGACCGATTTCATGTAATGTTAGACTTAGAATGGGTGTCTCTTTGGCTCTTAATGATTTTAAATTCAACATTAAGAAATCAAATTAACCCAGTTGTTTTGTATGTTATAAAGTTGAAGATATTAATCACTTTTTGGTTGAATGTACCAAACATACTAAAAATAGAATGTTTAATTACCTGAATAAAATTAATTTGGCCTTTAATTGATTTAACATTTTGAACCCACCAGAAGAACATAACATGGTAATTGGCAGGTTGTTGGTTACCTCTGTCTATCAAACTAAAGTAAATATTTAGTGAAATAGAATGTTCGGTCCTGGAGTGGCCATTGCTAAGGCATTGTTAGATAGGCGCGAAGGTGACCGCTCGGGGGACAGAATATGTCTGTTTATTACAACGGCAGACTATTGTATCTGGTTACCTTTAATCCCTTGTGGAGTTGGAAGGACGTAATCCTCGCCCATGTAGTCCACTTCTCATTCCTCTCCGTATGCACTGTCGCGCCTGGCGGGCTTCGGTTTTGCTGTAACACTGTACCATAATTTAATCTTATCAGATTTATTTCAGTATATAATACATTTTAATGTATTATGATATATTGTCTTTAATTTGTAAATATATAAGTGTTTTAATGTTTTTGTAAATGTATGTTATGCTTTATTACTCCGAGCTGATGGTAGGGGGAGTGTCTGGCAGTAACAAACCTCCTTGTCGCCGGACAGTATATTGTACAAATTTCAGTTCTTAATTTTGGTGTATTCACTCTGCCAGACTCACCAGACGCAAAACTCAATATGTCAGCGGTCAACGGATCATCGGACCTAATAAACGTAGGGGCACCGACACTGGAGGGCACGACGGTTGGGTTGGCTGGGGGGGGGGGAGCCGTGGGGGGGGGTATACCACCGGAAGTAGGTTATTGCCATAGGGCGTATGCGGTTTCGGCCGTAGGGGGAGTTAGGACTGTACCCTCCACCCCCCACCCCACTCAAGCCACTCCACCCGATGCGGCGACAGTGAAGTTCCCGATACGATGGGTGCCCCTTCTAAACGTTCAGTCCCCTACTAAATAAACTTCCTGTGGCCGACGCCCAACCTCCTTGGGGCCTAACCACTTTCCAACTCCTAGGGCTAAGTTCTAGATTTTTAATTTATTTTTATTCTTGGACAAGCCCGTTCTAAAATTGCGTCAACAATTAATTATAAATAAATGTTTACATTCATTATTTAGATAGTATATTTTTATTGTTTCGGAAAAATACGCAAACACATTTTTTATTATAAAGTCCATTGGCTTAATTTCAAAATTGTCCGTTTTAAAGTCTGTCCCGGACTGGGCCACTGGCTTCCAAAGGCAGAGCCTGGAATGGACATGCTCGAAACCTTGTGGTAGAGCTTGTTAAACATGTTAACCAACCAACAAACCGATTGACACTTTTATTTTTTCCCAACCTCTGGTATCATGAAGTTTCTAAATCTACGAGATGTTCCTTACATAATTTGACGATTACTGACCTTGTCTTTGTCTTGTTTGCGGAATTAAATTCAGGACAACAAGGTGATCTATCACAAGTTTGTGGTTGTTTACATAAGAATTAGCCGTTGATGTCGCTTCACGTTACATACTCTTTAATTGGATAGTAATTATCGACAGGAAAAGGCGACCGTAACTGCTAACCGGGAGTTATGGCTGTATCGACACCAAACAAAAGTGTTTAAAGTTTGGTGTGAAAGCGTTGGTGCCAACACACGTTTTCATTGCCCTATGTAATTTATATAAATGTAAATTTAGGGTATTACAATACCTATCATAACCACTTGTGTGTTGACTTTTGTTTCTATTAGTAGTAATATAACTTGGTGTGCCACTTATTATTGTGACTTTGGTTACCAGGTACCTGTATTTCTAGGCAACCAATTATCTTTAATTTTGGGTGTTCAAACGTCAATATAGTAGATGCGGAGGTTTAATGGAGATGTGTTAAATTTTATTTTATTTTCAGTTTTCGTGTGGATATTGGATCGTCGAATACGTACGTGATAATGGATTGGCGGCTTTATTCCGGATTGCTGGTCTTCAGCTCCAAGGTGTATGGTACCTGGCAAAGTGGCAACGAATTATCGATAAACGTTGCACCATTTCAAGTTGGTGTTCCCTTCGAGCTAAGGATATTCTACCAAAATAGCACGTTTACGGTAATTTCACTTTGGGTTAATTGCACAAATTACAACTGGTGCCCTTATCAGGGTAGATCTAGCATTTAGAACTATCGAAATAAGGTGCTATGAACTTACTCATATGAAGATAAACATATCCGTATACGTGTATAAAACATAACCGGGTTAGTGGTGAACCATCTGTCTCTATTAAAATATACAATATAACTCTATACACATTTTAAAAACGAAGACACATGGTGACAAAACATTAAAATATCTAGGAGAAAGAATTATACAAGTCAGTATATTTAGGTTTCAAATGATATTGAAGATCTTTCGCTATAGTTTACTGAATTTACTTTTAATTTCAGAAACCATATTTGACATTTGGACATAGTGCTTATGTATTACAGTTAAACAGTTCTTTGTCTTTAAGTGTAGTAGTTCTCTTATAATAATATGGCTTTTTAAGCCATCTATTTGTATTCATAAACAAATTACATTTAAATAAGTAGTGATATTCATCTCAAATAAAAAAAATTTCTTCACACAATGTAAACAATCTATTTTCCGCTGGGGTGCTATTCCAGCGTCCAGTATTATATATCTATGTATACATATATATTGTGATTACCATTCCATACTATTGAAGGGAGGGTCACCGGTCAGTACTACTGGGATATAATACTGGCACCGATCCATGTGCCGTTTACTCGGCGTGCTGGTCGACAGTTTGTGTTTGTAGATGACAATGGGGGTTGAGGCCACCATGCATATATCGTAAATGACTACATTTAGCAGTAAAACGTTACCAGAATGCCACCATCAACACTGAACCCTGGCATTTAGCTAACCATGACCAGTCACTACACGAGGAGTAGGACAGACTTCCTAAAATCGTCACTGGGAGATTGATACGTAGCATGACACGTCGAATAACCGAATGTTTGACGAATCGTGAGTGTATTGGGCCATTATTGATCAAAAGACGTGAACGTTAAATGTGCACATGCCATCCCTATCGTGTTTCAATGTCGTTTGTAGCCATACAATATGCTGCCAATAAAAACTGTCGGTTGCCATTTCCTCACAATTCCTTCATTATCATCATGCGACTGTTCCTGTTGATACTTTACTTTTATTCCCATCATACCCCTACTCATTTTGAAGAGAGACAAATCTAATTGGTATAGCATTTGAAGACTATAATTGTGGTTTTCGTAGATTCTTACATACCGGCCTCGGTGGTGTCGTGGTTAAGCTATTACACCGGACAAGACCATAGACCACAATCAATTGCGTTATATGTTTCTATATATTGTTAGTGACTATAAGATTTTCCTTAATATTAGCAGTCCTGTTGGAAACATACTCTGAAAAAACAACGTCTGTTGTAAAGCTCTTTCTCCAATGATATTGGTTTAAACAAACACACCTACTAAACTTGGCTGGATACACCCATTTTACATAAAACGTATTATTTTTGCATTGGCCTGACTTCCCAGAAACAAATCTGCAATGACAACACATTACACATGTTTACAAATAACAAGCTCTCCCTTATCAACTTCAGTCAAGTAGTTACCACTTCAAAGCTGTCTGCC
>JAECMU010005811.1:0-2500 GCA_016106625.1 Dracogyra subfuscus | reverse complement strand
TGTAGATAGTAAAATGTAGTAATAGGTATTGGATCCCTCTTTGATCGAACATAGTTTTCTCATAGCATTCGTATTATCCAGAAACGACAATGACTCTGGTTGAACAATATTTAGTCAGCTAAGGTAGTTTAATTGCTTGAACAATATAATAATAGATTATTGAAAACAAGTTCAGTATCAAAGGTATCTTGATTTTTAACAATGTATGGATTTTGCCATTTGCGTTAAAACACATCTAATCTGAGAGATACCGATTTGATACTAATTGGTGTTATAGGAAGGGTTTTTTTTATCGATAAAACATTGGTTATAAAATAGTGTTTCCGTCAAACATTCATAAATAGTTGATGGCGAAATGTTATGTGCAAAACCATCGTAGGCATTCAGACAATTTTTCCAAAATATGTTCTTTGCTTGCTAAGACTGGTTGGAATTTCTAAAACAAGATATATGGTTAAAACTCAGGAACTGTCGATAAAAGAAGGTTCTTTCATTTATAATCCTTTGTTACATCCAAAATTGTTCCCATCAATATACGTTTAAGGGATTTTACATACGAATATAAATCTACCTTACCGATACCACCTTCAACATCAGGGCTACAAACTATTGTTTTATTATTTTTAGGATTATTATCCCAAAGGAATTTAAATAGAATAGCATTTACTTTTTAAGAAAATTTCCAGGAGAATTTTGAGGAACAAAAATTAGTAATCAATTTTTTAAATAAGTAACGACTTAATAATTGCAATTTTACTTTTCATCCATCTATTATTATTATATTATTATATTTCTTAGTTCCGATCTAAATCACATGAGATTGGTCATAGTTGATATTTAATACAAACAAATTCATTCAGTAATGTAACTAGTTCCAAAGATGTTTTACTCTCCTCAAGAATGAACTTTAAAATGAAGATTATTGTAAGGTTTGATGAAACTGCACCATCCCAATCATGTTGCCAAGTCGAAAAGATAAATTTGTTAATACCGTATTTAAAATCAGTACACCGCACACCAACCCTGCCATGAGGTAAATCCAAAGCAGACTTGGCAGCAGAATCTGCCTTTTCATTACCCCTAAAGCCAACTTGGCTAGGTACCCAACAAAATACCACATCTTTATTAGCAATGGACTAAAATACACACTTTCGTATCACCATCCCAATTAAGGGAAAAGCTTGGAGACACGAAAGTGAGTCAGTAAAAACAATAACTTGGGATGCACTAGAATCCTCTATTGCTTCCAAGGCTTCAGCACTAAAAAGCGATGCTGAATCAGGCTCTGTCATGGAAAGTATTGTGTCTGCTCGAAAAACTGTAGCACAAGCCACATAATTCCCATCCCGTGATCCGTCTGTATACACAGGAATGGAATCACGGTGCTTGTCTTGAATTTCCATGAACAATTTCAGATGCGAAAGATCAAACACAAGTTTAGGTGGTGTCATACACCATGGTGGTAAGACAAATTATGAAGGAGTTTCGAAAGTGTCTGATAAATCAATGTTTGAAAGCGATACAAAAAAAACAACCCGCTTAATGCGGAGACCAAATGTACGAACAGCATTTGGTCTTGCATCAAACAACTTTATATATTTGTTGTCAAACACCGCGTCATGTGTAGGATGTGTTGGTAATGATTTTATCTTGGTGGCTTACTGCAGAGGAAGCTTTGCACGTCTAGCACCCAACTAAGGTTCGTGAGCATCAACGTACAAGCTTTCGGTCTATTCTCCATTCTGTATTACCAATACTTTTTAAAGTATTGAGAGCTTTCAAGCCCTTATGTTTAAGATATTTAAGATGGGGCATAAAAGGTAGCTTCCTGTCGAATATAACCCCCAGAAATGTGGTCTCCTCCACCACTGGAATTGGATGTTTGTCAAAAACAACAGTGGATTTAAATGGCAGATATGCATACAACCCGTTTTTCACTTTGATAATCAAAAACAATTGTCAGTTGCCCATTGTTGAAGTGTATTCAAACAAAGCTGTAACTTAGGTTCAATGATACTCATATTGGACGATTTATAGCAAATCTGAAAATAATCTACATATAACGAGCAATTCACTCCAGGTGTTAAACACTGGTTGATGTTGTTAATGTTCACATCAAATAAAGTTACAGACAGGATACTACTTTGAGGCATACCCATCTCATGTCAGAAAAGCCGGCCCCACCCGGACTTTAAATGATATCTCGCTAAAAATTGAGATATAAAAATAGGAAATCGACCTCTAAGGCCCATGCCATGGAGGCCGTTTAAAATCCGATGTGGGCATTTAGAATGCCTATGGCTCACATGCATAAATTTCTGCTGAAAATTCATAAATACTGTGCTCTTCTCCCATTGAGAATAACTGGTTACAGTCTTGACATATCGGTTTTATCCTGCGAAGGTCAGAATAGATAATGGTCGACAAGTGGACGATAAAACCGGTATAAAAGGAATGCAAGTCCGTAGGAACAGTGGTCTGCCCGGACTTAGTCTCCTAG
>JAECMU010005801.1:2661-13368 GCA_016106625.1 Dracogyra subfuscus | reverse complement strand
CATCCATCCATCCATTCTGCATGCATCCATCCATCCATCCATCCATCCATCCATCCATCCATCCATCCATCCATCCATCCATCAATCCATCCATCCATCCATCCATTTTGTATGTATCCATCCATCCAACGGGGTGGGAAAAGCTCATGCCTGATGCACGGTCGGTCTAGGATCGATCCCTGTTGGTGGGCCCATTGGACTATTTCTCATTCCAGTGCTAGTACACCACAACTGGTATATCTAAGGCTGTGGTATGTGTTTCCTGTCTGTGGGATGGTGCATATAAAATATTTTTTGCTACTAATGAAAAAACATAGTGGGTTTGCTCTCTATGACTGTGTCAGAAATGACCATATGATTGATATCCAATTGCCGATGATTAATAAATCAATGTGCTCTAGTGGTGTCGTTAAACAAAAAAAATAATCAATCCATCCATCCATCCATCCATCCACCCACCCATCCACCCATCAATCCATTTATGCGTCAGTCCAACCATCCATCAGTCCATCCATTTATCCATCATTCTATCCAACCATCTTTTCATCCATTCATCCATCAATCTATTGAACCATCCATCCATTCATTAATCTTTAAATATAACTGTTTTATTTACATAAGATGAAAATGCATATTATGTATTTTAAAATCATAAGCTATCATACATTGCACACTGAGTTTTATTACTCTGGATATGTGGAAAAATGCTGTAACTTCTACACCAGATTTAAACTCAAAGACTGTATTAGAACTGGCTACACACACTTTTGCTATTAGAATTAGTGCCAGTTTTATACCCTAGAGGTATTCTTGTAGTTTTACAATTAACTTTTTTACCATCTGTGAATGTTAATCATCTTTGTTCAACCATTTAACAGACATGACATCTTCATTAACACAGCACTGGCTCACTGCAACTACAATTTTGAAAAAGGAGGAACAATTTTACAAAATACCATCAACTTACATTCCCCCCCCCCCCAACTATTTGTGTAAGTATGAACAGTATAAACATTTCAAACTACATTTAAATCAGTTTCTTTCATCCTCAATGTAAACAGGAATTCCCCCTAAACCGAACATTTTTCATAGTCTCATTTTTAAAAATCAGTACAAAACTTAACCTCTCTAAACTGAATACCTCTAAAAACCAGACATTTTACTTGGATTATTGGGTGTCCGGTTTAGAGGGGTTTCACTGTATATAAATATAATACAGTTGGGTGATACCGAGACGAGCTACTCTCGATATATTAAGTCAAAACCTATACTAGCTCGCATACCTCTTTTACTTTCGATCGCCAAAAACCCTTAATCAAATTGCACCTTCTATTTTGTTTGGCCTTAATGCTCCATTCAAAATTCAATAGCCCCATAACACCCACCCCGCCTGTTACCAACCCCGGTTGGACTGCTGGTGCTCCCTTGCATCTGCCAGTGCAGGTGTCCCCCCTTACACCCTCCCCCCCCAACCTATCTGTCTTGGACGGAAGGGCTTGCTACGCAAGCCCCTGTGCCCACTACAGGCGTGTGCTACAACAGCTTGCTCTGAATGTACACGTTAAGCCTTATGACATGACACATGACGTGATACCGAGATGACAAGTGTGGAACAGAGCCCTGTCAAGTACTAGTAGTCCCATATAGAAATGGAAATACTGTGACTTCACCATTTATTTCATTATCATCTATATTTCTGATGTCTTGACATTAAATGTCTGTCTCTCTATGTAGGATGGGGCAGGACGTAGCTCAGTGGTAAAGCGCCCGCTCGATGCGCGGTCAGTCTGGGATCGATCCCAGATGGTGGACCCATTAAGCTATTTCTCGTTCCAGCCCAGTATACCACGACTAGTACACCATTTTATTATTTGGAATATACATTTCCATTCACCTGAAGTGTTTTTTGGTAACCCTGGTAATCCTGGTGTTTGTAATACCACAAAATGCATTTTTCTTATTTCTTAAAACCCACGCGCGTCTGAGAGAAAAACGTTGAACAGACAAGGTCTAATCTATTTTTAGAGGGGATCTTCCCGTTCCAATGTCACAGACGTTGATATACCACATGACCATTATCATTTTGGTTCAGTTTATTTTCTCATGCATGGTTTGCGCAATCAACATCCGATTTGTTGTTGTTTGCTTGGCGTTCATTTGTGAGGGTTTTCTTCAATTCGTGAACATTTTTATTAACAGTAAAGTTCAAACAAGAAAGTATCTCAATAGAAAATGTTACAAAGCCTTAAAACCAATAAGCCTTACAATATTTGGAGAGGGTATACAACCTTGGTGGGTGGGGTTGGGGGGTACAAGCTATATTGTTACCTTTATTTAAATAGAATATGACAAAAAAAATAACTTACATTTTTTTACTGGGGAGGGGAAGTGCCACCCCACCCCTGGTTCCTACAGACTGTATTACTACTGCTACTGCTACTACTGTGACCACCACTGTCACCACAACCATCACCACCACCACCACCACCAACATTTTAAACGGTGCATCTAATTGCTAATAACAATAGGTTAGGCACTAGTACTCGGTGCCGAATAGCAAATGTAGGCTAATTGCGGTTGTTATGTAAAATTTATTATTTCAAACACTGTAGTATAGTCAACATGGTCAGTGACGGACTATCATTGTTGTCTTATTCCGATTTAAATATCATGATTGCTGCAGCAGCTACTTCCTCAACAGAAACATCCATGTTGGTAATGTAACTTCCTGTTCCAAACTCATTCCTTTTGCTGTCCAGGACAGAACAGTTGGAACATGTCCAGGAGAGGTGAAAGTAGCACACCCTTGATCTCTGTGCACTCTGGGAAATTTGTCCTGACGTAGGCATTTCTGTGTTTCGAGTGACATCTACCGGTGACATCAGAATACTAACATTCAAAATTATTTCAAGTAATTGGGTCACAGGGATTCCCATGGTATTTATAGATATAAAACCTGCTTTTTCACTCTATTTTATAAAAACGTAATCTAAGTGTGTTACAGGTTTGTAGATTAACCAAAATTTTAATTAATTTTCATGGGATGAAACTAGGGCGTAAGACAGTCAGAATTACCAAATGTTTGACATCCAACAGTTGATGATTAATAAATTAATGTGCTCTAGTCATGTCGTTAAACAAAACAAACTTTTAGAATTGTTTTAATTTTTGGTTTATCAGTAATATTTCAACAGTTCTTATCCACTTCTCCACACTTTGAAAATAAATGCAGAGTTCTTTAATCCAGTTTCCTTCATCTACTAATATAAAACATCAACCACCTGTTGTGGTTTGATTTTCTTTTATCTTATCTTATCCGAATAATCTGTATCATCTCTATAATGGCACAGTGGCAGAGATCTATTAATCTCTAGGTAATAATATGATGTTCGCCTTATTAAGATTTATCCATCCCATCTAGTTAAAATAAAACATAAAACAGCATTTTTGCTAAATATTTCTTGTTTGCATCTTTATTTACAATAGAGCTGAATGATTTATTGGAGGAATTTAATTACAGAAATGTCTTAAGGTGATAGTAGGTGTATCTATGTTCTGCACCTGCCATGTACAGTAAAGCCTCTCAAAACTGGACCTTCTTTAAACAGAATTCCCTCAAAACTGGACATTTTTCATGGACCTTTTATTAAATAATCAGTACAGAACTTTACCTCTCTGAACCAGATATCTGTTATTACTGGATATTTTACTTGGTTCCGAGGGTGTCCGGTTTAGAGGGGTTTCACTGTATATTCAAGTTCTGTAAACACTACTTGAAGATAACTGTATAGTAAATTCTGATGCTGTGTTAATCACACGTTTGGGATGGAGTATTATATCTCTTTAATGTTTGTGAAGGCGAGAGAATTATACACTAAAAAATCAGGTTGGAGTTCTTCAGACATAGAGTACTTGACGAGTTAAATACTTAATTACTCAAAACTTAATGAGGGCGTTCCAAAGATGATCAGACAAGGGCCTAATTAGAAAATGGGCAATGGGAGATGGTGGGGTTTTTAGGTGTTTGCTAAGGGTGTAGGAAATATACTGCTGCCATGTTTTTCACAAGTGTTGGGTGGAGTATTATGTCTTTTTAATGTTTGTGAAAATGAGAGAATTATACACTAGAAAGACATTTTTTAGTTCCTTAAAAGCTGAATACTTGAGTAGTCAAATACTTGGAAACTTAATTACTCAATATTTTATCTTAAGGAGGGTATTCTAGAGATGATCAGACAGACGCCTAATTGGGAAATGGTTGGTGTGGCCGGGGGGGGGGGGGGAGGCTGTGGTGGATCTGGGTGTGTTGGTAGATCTATTAAAGAAATGTTCTGTAAAATTGACTTATTTCATAATATTTATCAGTGGAGTTCCAATTTCTCAGATCCTATTTCTAAGGTCTAGAGGTGTGTCTTGATACATACCACAGACCCTCTTTTGGGTTTTTGTGAATCAGGTTGGGTAATTAGTTCTAGGGTACTGTTTACCAGTACCCACAACCTTCAGAGTAAAATGAAATATTTTTGTTGGATGAATGAATAACCTTTGCTTAGCTCACCCCATCATATTTTCTAATACAAAATGCAAACACTCATCTTACATTCAACTACAAGTACATCATAATAAGTTGGCACATATACCCCATCATATTTTAACATCATTTTCTAATACAAAATGCAAACACTCATCTCACAATCAACTACAAGTACATCATAATAAGTTGGCACAGTGGTAAAGCACTAGCTCGGTGCACAGTCAGTGTGGAATCGATCTCCATCGATGGGCCAATTGATCTATTTCTTGTTCCAGCCAATCCACTATGACTGATATACTAAAGGTTGTGGTATGTGCTATCCTGTCTGGGATGGTGCATATAAAAGATACTTTACTACTAATGTTATTTAGCAGGTTTCCTCTCTCTGACTATATTACCAAATGTTTAATATCCAATAGGTGATGATTAGTAAATCAGTGTACTCTAGTGGTGTCATTAAAGAAAACAAACAAATGTCTCAATAAACTTTCTTGGATGAACATCTTTTGGAATCGGCCATTTGCCTTGATTACCGTATTATCCCATGTATTATGCACTCCCTCCACTTTGAACGTTTATTCCAAGGAAAAAACCTTTTACCACAATATAATGCGCACCGTTTTTTTAAACCTCAAAATCAACAGTGAATGCAAGATGTACCATGTTCCCTAGACACCAAAACTAACGAAAAGCGAAAGTAGCGGTATATTCAAGAAACAAAACTTATTTTATGTACGTGAGTACATAGACCTACATGTCACATTAAACAAAGGTTAGTAATTGCATACTTACATGCCACATACTCACACGTGCATTAATGAAAACAAAATTATATATACCCATACACTAAATTACTAATAAATAAATGAAAACAAAAATATTGCATATTACATTTGGTTCTCGTGGCTAAAATGAATGTGTGAGATTTCTAAATCTATATTTTCGGTTGGCCGGAAATGGCCGAATTAAATCTCATGGCAATTAAAAATATTTACGGTCCAGTTTTGTCATTTTTGGTAAGGTATGGATACTTTTATAGATTTATTTTGCATTTATTACAACCATCACAAGTGAAAAGCAATTTTTAAAAAGGTTTTGTTGTTTCATTATAATGAACATGCACTGTCAATAACCTGTAAAGTACTGTAAACGATCGATCGGTGATTTTATTTATGGGTGATCACTGGACATTTTAAAAAGATAGTTTTTCTATTGCTATGTAGAATGTGCACTCCCATTTTTAAACTGTATTTAAAAAAAGAGAGAAAAAAGTGTGCATAATACATGGGAAAATACGGTATATATTTATTATTTGCAATGGCTGGGAAAAGCCATGAAAATATATTGTAGCAATAATTCCATATATGTATTTTTATAGCAAATGGTTATTTTTCATGAATGACCCAGTAACCCTAGCAAAGTCATGTATAGCCTATATATGGTGTTATTAATGTTTTCATGACATCTCTAATTCAAAGATGAACAACAACGTCACTCTTGCACACACATACACACCCTCCCCCAAACTCTGAAAAAAAGCTGCTTAGTGATAAATGCAGTATGTAATTATATGAGGTTTTTTTCTTCCCTGGATAGATGTGTTTTTGAGTGTTGAAGAGCTGGCACGACTTTGGCATTACAGTGACAGTCTCAATGGGATCCTAATGATCTCGCACACAGCTGAGACTAGCTCTTCACACAGACAGGTCCACCCATGTCATTCCATCACTCTCACTTGTCCATATAGACAGGTCCACCCATGTCATTCCATCTCTCACATTTCTTCCGGGGTGGGACAGTCCAGTGCAATCAATTCTATAACTACCACGGAATGTCATTTTCTTACTTTAGTATGTACCACAAGTTACTTATTTCTAAGCTGATTGTTTTCTAAATTGCATACAAAAAAATGGTATTTTTTGTTGTTTCCAAAACACTTTACATTTCTTTTTATGTCAAATGAAACTGATATTATTTATAAAAACAAAAAAATTCATGAAGGCTTGAAAGGACTATAAGATACAATCTGTGTAGGTGGATTCATTGGGCTATTTCTCATTCCAGCTAGCAGACCTTCATTTTTGACGGGCGCGAGCACAATCACGCCCGTGGACCCCCGTCAACTCAATCTGACGGGTGCGAAATAACGCGCCCCTAAATTGAACAAATCACGCTTGTATTTTTTATTTGATTTTAAATAGAGAATTTGCAGGTGCATAAAATGTATATTCAATTCACAGCTTTGTGTCCATGAAGAAATCATATTCTGCAATGAAGACTAAATTTGTTGTATTTGTTTTAAATGAAACAAAATAAGCACAGACAAATCAGTTTCAATTCTGTATTCATAAATGGTCAACAGATTACCATGATTAAAACATTATGTAGATAGGACAGATTAAGAATTTTAATGCAAAATGATACGCTTATAATAAGAGATTGATAAATGTTGTGTTCGTGGTGTTTCTTTTTCTTGTATAAGACTGCAATGGCCCATTCCTTCATCTTTTAGAACAACCATCGTATTAGTTACATTAAAATATTTATTTCTAGAACACAAAACATTAAATCTTAACATATTTAATTTAGAAGTCGTTCCTGCTCAAACTTAATGTTCATGGGTGCAATTCCTCTCAGGTATCTTGCCTCTAATTCTGATTATTTTGAGGGGTGCGAATGTTTCCTCCTCTACATTTTGACGAGGGTGATATCCACCCCCCTCGTAAGAATTTTAAGGAGTGCAATTTTTAGCACTCCTGGATTTTTCAAAAACGAAGGTCTGAGCTAGTGCTCAACAAATGGTATTACAAAGGTACTATCCTAATTGAGGGATGCTACATATAAAAAATCTATTGCTGTTGACTGAAAAAAGTAGCTTTTGGAATGTTAGCAACGGGTTTCCTCTCTTGTTATCTTCGTGGTCCATAATCCAACAGTAATTTTTTTAAATGTGTTGAATACATCCTTGAATACACATACAGATCTTCCTTCCTTCCTTTCATCTGATTACTGTAGGGGGCAAGATATAGCCCAGTGGTAAAGTGCTCGTGTGGTGCATGGTTGGTTTAGGATCGATCCCCATCCATGGGCTCAATGGGCTATATGTCGTTCCAGTTAATGTGACGTAAATGATTTAATAAAGGCTGTGGTATGTACCATCCTGTCTGTGGATGCTGCTTATAAAAAATTCCTTGTAATTAATTAAAAAGAGTAGTCTGTGGACTTTTTTTCGTCTCATCTGTATGATTGTTAATCTAGTCGTAAATTAAAAAAAACATGTCTTGAATATGTTGTTACATTACATAAAATATTCCTTTTTTCCCTGCTTTTTGTCTGGTCACTTTAGAGGGCAGAACGTATTTCAGTGATAAAGCTCTCATCTGGGTTACAATATATACAAATAGAAAGAAATAATGAAACACATCAAATTGTAGACCAAATTTAATTCACAACTAGCATAGTAATGTCTGTAATTCATACCAAGTTGTAATGTGGGGTTCAATGTCTATAGTGTTGAATGTGCTGCCTATATGCTCCCAACCAATTTTTGACAATATGAATTGATTTTTGATGCAGTCATTATTTTTGGTTGATCGGCCTTGGTGGTGCAGTGGTTAAGCCATCAGACTATAGGCTGGTAGGTACTGGGTTCAGATCCCAGTCAAGGTGTGGGATTTTTAATACAGATACTGACTCCAAACCCTGACTGAGTGCTCTGCAAGGCTCAATGGGTAGGTGTAAACCACTTGCTCTGACCAGTGATTCATAACTGCTTCAACAAAGGCCTGCTTGTGGGAAGTGCAAATAAAAGATACCTTGCTACCTATCGTAAAAGAGTAGCCTATGTGACGACAGCAGATTTCCTCAACAACAACAAAAAACAGTGTCAGAATAACCATATTTTTGATGTCCAATAGCCAATGATAAGATTTAAAAAAATCAATGTGCTCTAGTGGTATCGTTAAATAAAACCAACTTTACCTTATTTCTGATTGCCATCTGTGTGATCCTTTATTTCTTTCCATCAGTATACGTCATGGTATCGTGTCAATCTGGAGAGACAGGTTGGTGTAGTGGCCTTAATTATACACTTCTCCATTGATCTGTTAAAACTCGGTCATCTGGGTTAGACCCAATACAATACTGTCCAGTATTTACCAACTTTAGGATTAATGGCTTAACCATGAATATCCTGTCAGCAGCCCTCGAAATTCACGACGGCAATCGGCAATGCCGTCGCAAAAGCTATTGCAAACTTGATTTGCGACAGCATTTCATTGCCGTCGCAAATCTGTGAGTGGTGAAAAGTCTGTAGGCATTTCTCTCTGAACTCTGTCCAATTACAAATCCCAGAGAGAAGCATACATTTATTAACGTATGTAGCTCAGTTTCCTCAATAAATATAAGTTGGTTTATTCCAGTATAGAAGCTTACGAAAGTAAAGTTGAGACGTTATATTTTAGCATATTATTACAGCAGTGGATCATATATGAATAATTTTAACAGCATTAATCTTTTCTTTAATATTGCTGTCGTAGTGCCGTTGCAAATTTGATTTGCAACGGCACTTAACTGCCGTTGCAAACTTGTCCGAATTTCAAGGGCTGCTGTCAGTGGGAATTAAAAGATTCCTTGCTGCTAATGGAAAAAATGTAACAGATTTCCTCTAATGAATGAATAAATGTTTAATGACAACCCAGCACAAAAAATACACATTGGGTATTGGGTGAGGTTTTCTCTAAGACTGTAAAAAAATATTTGATTTCCAATAGCCGATTATTAATAAATCCATGTGCTCTAGTGGTGTTGTTAAACAAAATAATATACTTTATACTTTTTTCTAAACCAGAAAGTGGAAATTTAGCAACATGATTGTTAACAGAAAATCTGTGATAAATAAAAAGAGGATATTTCATGTTTAAGCGGTCAAGCCCTTTTAAGGGCCCTATGGGAAACTTAGGGTGACACCACAGCAACACCTAGGTCTAATTAACGAGCTACTCTCGATATACTAAGTCAAAACCTATACTAGCTCGAATGCTTTTTTTACAATTTAGATTGACCGTTCAAAATTCGCGCAAAAATTTCCTCAAATCAAACTGCGTACCTTTTTCTCTTTGGCTTATTAATGCTCCATTCAAAATTCCATAGCACCACCACCCATTCCCACCTGCTACCGATTTCGGTCGGACTGCTGGTGCTCCCTTGTACCTGCCAGTGCAGGTGGTCCCCTCTCCCCCCCACCCAACTTTCTGTCTTGGACGGAAGAGCTTGCTTTGCAAGCACTTGCACCCACGACAGGCGTGTGCTACAACAGCTTGCTCTGAATGTACACGGTAAACCCTATGACATGACATGATCCCTCATGTTTTTTGTCAAATATGATTTATATCTTATCAAGTGAAGTTTGCAATCATCTTTCACGAGTGACTGATAACACTTTTATTTCACTGATATTTTAAGATATTTCACGATATGTTATATAATAATTATAAGTAATTCCAGTGGCCAAAAACTATTTACTGATAAGATTAAATATGTAAAAATCATCAGATGCCAATGAGAAAAGTACAAGGCTTGTGATCAGAATGAAGGTACAAATAAAATAAACATAAAATAAATTAATCCCAAACTTCAAAGAAAGCATGCTGTCAGTCTAAATATAAAGTATTGGAGAAGAAAATCTTAATGTCAAGATACGAGAACTAATTGCTAAAATTAAAGATGTATAATTAGATGACTTTAGACAGATAAATCTAGACAAAATGGAGTCATGGTACACACAAAATATGGAATGCTGTATAAAGGCATTAATACAAATACAATGTCAAATGATGGATAAAACAATTATTATCAAATGCTCTTGCTGTTCATGGTTGTATAAATGCATATATCATCAGGGAGTTTGTTGAAAGCAAATGAGCTGGGCTAGCAAAGGGATGGAGATTTGTAAGTGGTTTCATGAGTAGTATGCATGCTCCTCAGAAAGGTTTCAAATAAAGATGTTCAGAGATGCATTTTCAGCACAATTAATGATGATGAATTTAAGAAAAATCCCCAGAAAGTCATTAATAAGAGCACTTTAAAGGGATGTATGGACGGGACCCTTGCGAAAGTACTGAGTTTTGTAGCCAGGCCTGTTGCATAGTGGACATTATTGGGTGTGTGGGGGG
>JAECMU010005798.1:14094-24809 GCA_016106625.1 Dracogyra subfuscus | reverse complement strand
GACGGGGTAGCAGGCCCCTTCCCCACAAAGGTCTAAATCCAGTCCTGGTCATAGGTATAAGTATATGAGATGGGGTAGCAGGGGGTTGGGGAGTGGGCAACTGTCCCCCAAGTGCTGGAGCAAAATTTGGGCAAAAAACATTATAAAGATATTCGGGTAAAATGTGCTAACCTGACCCTTTTCATTTAATTCAGGCAAAAATGAGTCTGACCCATACGCCTATGGTCATAGGATCAATTACCCTCAATGGATAAAATTTCCCCTGCAAAACAGTGGCCCACAAAAGGAACAAGTACTGCTTTGTCTATAGTAATATGCAAATAAAACTGTTTGTGCTTTGGGGGTAGGTGGATGTATAGGAGCAGATTTCCTTTTATTCTAAACTAGGTGTCACAATAACCTTGTAAATGTAGTTTAATACATTCTGAAATGTCCTTTGCTTTAACTGACTTACAGGTATACAGTTTTTAGGTTTGTTTCTTTAACGACACCACTGGAGCACATTGATTTATTAATCATCGGCTATTAAATGTCATACATTTGGTTATTCTGACATATACTAGTAGTCGTACAGAGGAAACCCGCTACATTTTTCAATTAGTAGAAAGAGGTCTTTTATATGCACCATCAAACAGACAGGATAGCACATACCACAGTCTTTGATATACCAGTTGTGTTGCACTGGATGGAATGTTACCTAGACAGTGAGAAATATAACTGTATCACGGATACATTAAGCTACTACATTAAAGAAAGATACCCTAGTTTTTAAACACTAAGGCATGTTTGCTTTACTATTAGAGCTATTTTAAATAAGTTAAATCATACTTTATTTAGATTTTATTGTTTAAATTATCCATTTTCGCACATTTGAAGTGATTTTGGTCATCCTAGTGGTCTTAATATATAAAAAAATTGCATTTCTAATGTTTTTAAAAATGCATGTGCACCTGGAAAGTAACAGTTATGGAGTCACAGACTCATGTTTTATTCAACTGAAACTTTATCCAAGTGTGTTACAGGTTTGGAGATTAACTAACTTTAGTGTTAATTTTCATGGGTTGAAACCAGGGTCTGTCCATTTAATTTTAGCTAATATTAGTTGTTTAAATGTTTGCAAAAAGGCTAATGGTTACCTGAAAAGGAACATACATACATACAAATATAGTGTATATTTCAAGTCGCATACAAAATTACTCAGAATATTGATACAGAATTCCTTCTACTGTAGAGACTGTAAAACAGCAAAAAAGAGCTTAGTATCCAAGGTTAACATAATTTTCATCTACAATCCGATATTAACACCAAAAGGAACCGTGTAATCTATGAGGCTATGTATGTCTTTCAAACTCCCCAATCAAATTGTGACCTAAATTCTTGCTGAATAAATACTGCTGATTGGTGACTTATTTGAGAAATCCGGACACTATGCTATTTGTCTGTGAGAACTAAGCCTGACAGATCAATGAGGGACAAGTAATCATTGCCAGCCAAAATCTCTTTACGGTGACGACGACTGTTTAGAAGTTCTGGAATCAATACCGAGTGCAACACAGCCAATCACAGAAATAAAACCTGTTACTTGAGCAACATTCTGACAAATGTGGTGCTTCTGGAAAAAAGGGAGAAAATATTTCAACAACTAAAAAAAGAAGAAAGAATTATCTAATTATATCTGCCTGAAGACAGGCAAGAATTGATGGGAAATGACATGTTCACTTCCAGGCTGGGCTTTCAAAAAACAATTAAACGTTTGTACAGAATTGGTCGTGAAGAAGCAGCAAGCTATTGTCACTTGGGCCTTGGTGGTGCAATTGTTAAGCCATCAGACTACAGGCTGGTAGGGACAGGGTTCGCAGCCCGGTACCAGCTCCAACCTAGAGCAAGTTCTTAAGGGATCAATGGTTAGGTGTAAGACTACTACACCCTCTTCTCTCTCACTAACAACTAACAACTAACCCACTGTCCTCGACAGACAGCCCAGATAGCTGAGGTGTGTGTCCAGGACAGCGTGCTTGAACCTTAATTGGATACAAGCACGAAAATAAGTTTAAATGAAATGAAATGAAGCCTTGAAGAAAAGTTTCTCCTAGAAACGTTTTATTTAACAACACACTCAACACATTTTATTTATGGTTATATGGCATCAGACATATGACTAAGGATCACACATATAATGAGAGGAAACCTGCTGTCCCCACTTCATGGGTACTCTTTTTGATTAGCAGCAAGGGATCTTTTCTATGCACCATCCCACAGAGAGGGCAGTATATACCATGGCCTTTGATATGCCAGTCATGGTACACTGGCTGCATTAATTAGAAATAGCCCAATGGGTCCACCGACGAGGATTGATCTCAGGCAGAATGTTCATCGAGTGAATGCTTTACCACTGGGCTATGACCCACCCCTAGCTTCTTCTTGATGTCAGTATATTAATACATGTTAAAAGATTCCAACATAAAAATGCCTGTTGATCTTGTTTTAACAGCCCTAAACCTGTTGCATTGCTTTGAATAACCTTTTGAAAAATCAACCACAACAAACTGCCTGTAAATCACCAGGAACTGGTCTTTTAAGACTATATTTAGCACATTAATTACTTATGGTGAAACCTCTAAAAATTGGACCCTCTGTAAACCGGAATTTCCTCAAAACCGGACATTTTATAGTCCCTTTTTAAAAACCAACACAGAACTTAACCTCTTTAAACCGGATGCCTCTTATAACTGTACTTTTTGCTTGGTACCAAGGGTGTCCGGTTTAGAGGGATTTCACTGTATTAAGACAACATAATAGAAAGTACACCTGAAAGAAACACAAAGGAAATTAATAAAACAACCTTTTAAGCCAACGTTGATGAAAAAAAAATCAATGTAAGCTTTGTAAGGAAGCATTATATAGCTATCTCGAATGGGAAACACAAAATGGTTATTTATTAATTGGCAAAGGTGAAAAGACAAACTGAATTATATTGTTCTTTTAAAGGTTATAATCTTATTCCCAGAAAACTTCTTAATGGTATTCCTTTGCTTCTTAATTTAATTAAAGTTACCATAACATATGCAGCATTGTTATGGATACACAAAAAGACTTGGTCTTGAATTGAATAATAACTTTCAGAATTAGAATAAATTAAGCCATTGATTTTATAGCTGGTAGAGACTGGGTTTCCAACTCCATCCAACAGTTAGTTTTAACAATTCAGTAGGGACTGACTTATCTTTAAGTTATAATTTATTTTGTTTAATGACAACACTAGAGCACAATGATTTATTAATCATGAACAATTGGATGTCAAACATTTGTGAATTCTGACTCTTAGTCTTCAAAGATAACCTCTCACATTATTTTTGATTAGCAGCAAACAATCTTTTATATGCATTTTCCATAAACTGGACAGCACAAATCCATGATCTGTAATATATCAATTGTTGGTCACTGGCTGGGACTAAAAAAACACAATGCATAAAAACAAAACCAAAACACTTTTTGAAAAACACAGAAGACATATGGTTAAGGACCACACAGATATTGAAAGAGGAAACCTACTGTCGCCACTTCATGGGCTACTTTTTTTAATTAGCATCAAGGGATTTTGTATATGCACCATCCCTCAGACAGGGTAGTACATACCACAGCCTTTGATATACCAGTTGTGGTGCACACAGATATTGAGAGAGGAAACCCACTGTTGCCACTTCAAGGGCTACTCTTTTTGATTAGCAGCAAGGGATCTTTTATATGCACCATCCCACACAGGGTAGTACATACCACAACCTTTGATATACCAGTTGTGGTGCCCTGATTAGAACGAGAAATAGCCCAATGAGCCCAGTGATGGGAATCGATCCCATGCTGACTATGCATCGAGCGAACATCTTTAAGATGATCTTACCACTGGGATACGTCCCGCCCCCTTTTTGAAAAAGGTCAATGATTTAACCATCACCATTTTTAAAAGGAATACATAAACTACACACCAAGTAAGACAAATTTCATACATGGCTTCAGTTTACTCGATTGTCAAAAACATTTTCATTGGTCGGCTGTTAACAAATACAGCCAATAGACAGACGTTTTAGTAACAGCACGAAACAGTCGATAATAACAATTCAGGTTACAATGCAGAATGATAAACTCTCTTTACTAAACTCGGGATTTAAAATTTAGAAAATTTTAAATATATTCAGAAATCGTTGCTTCTAAAAAAAGTATGATAGCGAATTTGGAAAAAAAATCCGGATATTTGGCATTAAATCCGGAATTCCGGATATGGGTAAAAAAATCCGGATATTTCGGAAAAATCCGGAAAGTTGGTCGCCCTGACTATACTTCTATGATAAGATAAGATAAGATAAGATAAACTTTTATTGCATATAAACATTCCACACATGGAACTGCATGCAAAACATATATACTATTTACAACATATAAATGTACAACAGAGACAAACAGGATACAAAGTTAATGGTAAAATAATAATTATTGGTTGGTACATGAAAAATTGTGGACAAGTTTGCATACTGCAGCTGCGCAGGCTAAATTTCTGTTATGATGTAACAATTTATCTGTTAATGGTTCACTTTGAACATTAAGTCAAACTGACATTGGTCCTGT
This sequence comes from Dracogyra subfuscus, assembly GCA_016106625.1. Lineage (NCBI taxonomy): Eukaryota > Metazoa > Mollusca > Gastropoda > Neomphalida > Peltospiridae > Dracogyra > Dracogyra subfuscus. The sequence continues at coordinate 20,189 of JAECMU010005798.1, read as the reverse complement.
GGGGAAAGGGTGTAAATGGATCCAGTTAAACCAACATAGCTGAACTACTGCCACTCCCACAGTGTTAATGTTTCCTTCCACTGACCAGACCATGACCCATTAGTGACCAATTTGTCTGAAACAGACACACTCCAATACTGTTAACACCTGGTGGGAGAAAAGCAGATGCAACCAGAGATTAATTGCATCATACTTTGCACAGGTAACTGGACAAAAATCGCCCACTGAACTATCGGCATAAAGTCTGGGAGATAACCAGTTTGTATCCCAGTACCAATTTTTTTTTTTTAACGACGCACTCAACCCATTATAATTACGGTTATATCAGCATCGGACATATGGTTATGTTGAGAAAAACCCCAGTGGTTAGCTGACGGGGATCGATCCTAGACCGACTGCGCATCAGGCTGGCACTGTACCACTGCCAGTCTGGGCTATGCTGCCAGCCCCAGTACCAATTCAGGGCAGCAGATAGCTCAGTGGTAAAGCGCTTGCCTAGGGAACAATATTTCAAAATCTGAGGTAACCGGAAGTCAGTTCACGTGGTTATTACCAAGGTAACCAATTGTTAGGTTATGTGAATTATATTTGCGTAACCCATGGGTTACCTGATTAGTTACCTCAAAGTTACATTGAAATTATATTTTAAATACATAATTGTTTTCTCAAACATAAAATTCAAACAAAATACAAAAGAAAACATTTTACGAAACAGTTTCAAGTACATCTAAAACTCAATCTAAAACATTTGTCGGAATACTAGTAGTATGTCTCTGTGAATAAACTTCCTGCAATTGTGAAGTTTGCAAGTTTTAATTTCTGAATGTATAAATGTCATGACATAACCAATTTGAGGTTCAAGTAAATTTAATTTTGCGTAATCGACACGTGAACAGAACAGTTGTTTCTGTGAAATATTGTGTGCCTGATGTGTGTCAATCTAGGATCAATCCCCATAAATGGGCCCACTGGGATATTTTTTCTCATTCCAGCCTGTGCTCCACAACCAATTTAATAAAGTGACAAAGGCCATGGCATGTACTATCCTGTCTGGGATACTGCATAAAAAAAAATTAATCATTATCTTGTAGTCCTTAACCACATAACTGGTGGGATCGATCCCCATTGGTGGGCCTACTGGGCCATTTCTTGTTCCAGCCAGTGCACTACAACTGCTATATCAAAGGGTCGTTGTGTGTGTTATCCTCTCTGTGGGATGGTGCATGTAAAATATCCCTTGCTACTAATGGAAAAATGCAGCGTGTTTTCTGTCCGAGACTATATGTCAAAATTACCAAATGTTTGACATTCAATAGCCGATGATTAATAAATCAATGTGCTCTAGTGGTGTTGTTAACAAAAAACAAACCATATATAACCGTAAATAAAATGTGTTGTGCTCATCATTAAATAAATCCTTCCTTTGTTTCCAATAGCAGCTCCTACCCTGGTAATTATAACAGATCTATGGTGATATGTTAGAATACTAAACCAACTTAACTGATCTCTCATAAACTACTAATTAATAAAGTGTGTTTTGTTTAACGACACCACTAGAGCACATTCATTCATTAATCATCAGCTATTGGATGTCAAACATTTGGTAATTCTGACACGTAGTCATCAAAGGAAACCCACTACATTTTTTTCTAATGCAGCAAGGGATCTTTTATATGCATTTTCCCCACACAGAGGAAAACACGTACCATGCCCTTGGTCCAGTTGTGGTGCACTGGATAGAACGAGAAAAAACAAAATCCACTGAATGGATCTACTGAAGTGGTTCGATCCTGCGACGCAAGCATCTCAAGCAAACACTCAACTGACTGAGCTAAATCCTGCCCCATACTAATTAATAATGAATCCATCTATATTAATAATGAATGTGACCTATACTGGCCTTGGTGGCATCGTGGTTAGGCCATCGGTCTATAGGCTGGTAGGTACTGGGTTCAGATCCCAGTCGACTCTAAACCCAATGGGTAGGTGTAAACCACTTGTACCGACCATAACTGGTTCAACAAAGGTGTGGGAATCGCAAATAAAAGATCACTTTCTGCCTGTCATAAAAGAGTAGCTTATGTGGCAGCACCAGATTTCCTCTAAAAACAGTGTCAGAATGACCATGTTTTTGACGTCCAATAGCCAATGATAAGATTAAATATCAATGTGCTCTAGAGGTATTGTTAAATAACTTCTTTTTTTAAAATTTGTCCTATAGACAGAACAGCCAAGTGGGCTATTGTGTGTGCCCAGAACAGTATGTTTTGAAATTTAATCTGATATCAGTGCCAAAAATCCAAGTCAAAATAAACCACCTCTTTCCACTAGCTGTTCAACATGGATTGTCCGCAAACATTTATCTTTAGATGGATAACATGTCTTCTTCATTTAGAGCACTATTAAGATGCATTAGCACTGACAGGAACATGTGGCAGAAGACACGTTTAACATCCACTTTCACTGCAGTGTGTATTACAAGGATCATAAAAACTGCAGCTGCCCACTGTATAGAATTTTTATTGTTCCGTCTCCTGAAGTGACACCGATCATGTGTCTTGCATGGAGCCTTTATCAGTTGTGCAGCTAATATCAGTGTTAGCGGATTGACACTAATCTATTTTATGGCTCCTGAAAATTTAATGTCTAACATCATGACACATGAAGTATTACCGAACTTCTGTTATTTGTTAAATGTCAGTTGGAAGGATATTTTAAAGGTGCATTATTTTATAAAACTTTGTAAGTGAAATGTTTCACATTTGTTATAAATAACTACAAATTAACTAGTCCTCAAAGTTTGCAGCAGCAATCACAAATGGTGCAACAAAAGCCTTTGAATTTTTTTATTTGCCATCACATTTTAATAATTATTGTGTTCTGGAGCTTACTTTGTTGGTATTAACATTATATCACTATTACAAATGGGGTGGGAAAGAAAGAAAGAAATGCTTTATTTTACGATGCACTCAACACATTTTATTTACAGTTATATGGTGTGAGACATATGGTTAAGGACCAAACAGAATTTGAGAGGAAACCCGCTGTCGCCACTTCATGGGCTACTCTTTCCGATTAACAGCAAGGGATCTTTTATTTGTGCTTCCCATAGGCAGGATAGCACAAGCCATGACCTTTGTTGAACCAGTTATGAAACAATGGTTGGTGCAAGTGGTTTACACCTACCCAATGAGCCTTGCTGAGGGTTTGGAATTGGTATCTGGATAAAAAATCCCATGCCTCAACTGGGATCCGAACCCAGTACTTACCAGCCTGTAGACAGATGGCCTAACCACAATGCCACCGAGGCCAATACAAATGGGGTGGGATGCATGTAGCCCAGTGGTAAAACACTCCTTTGGCATGCCGTCAAGTCTAGGATCGATCCCAGTCAGTGGGCCCATTGGGCTATTTCTTGTTCGAGCCAGTGCACCAGTATCAAAGGTCGTGGTATGTGCTATCCTGTCTGTGGGATGGTGCAAATAAAACATTTCCTTCCTTCTAATGAAAAAATGTAGCTTTTGTTTTTTTTCACTCTCTAATGTTAGAATCACCAAATGTTTGACATAATAAATCAATGAGCTCTAGTGGTGTCGTTAAACAAAACAAATTTTAACTTTCTATTTCAATGTTTATTTTCTATTTTGCTAAAAAATAAATCATTGATCTTCCATATACACTGACCGTCCTCGGTGGTGTTGTGGTTAAGCCATCGGTCTACAGGCTGGTAGGTACTGGGTTCGGATGCCAGTCGAGGCATGGGATTTTTAATCCAGATACAGACTCCAAACCCTGATTGAGTGCTCTGCAAGGCTCAATGGGTAGGTGTAAACCACTTGCACCGACCAGTGATCCATAACTGGTTCAACAAAGCCCATGGTTAGTGCTATCCTGCCTGTGGGAAGCACAAATAAAAGATCCCTTGCTGCTAATCGGAAAGAATAGCCCATGAAGTGGCGACAGCACGTTTCCTCTTAAAATCTATGTGGTCCTTAACTATATGTCTGATGCCATATAACCGTAAATATAATGTGTTGAGTGCGTCATTAAATAAAACATTTCTTTCTTTCTTTCCATATACACTAAGATGACCTAGCCCCATGCTTATTAAACTTTTAAAATCAAGAATCAAGTCATCAAAAACATCTTGAAACTTTTAACGTCATGGCAACACCATACAAATTGCATGCATATGACATCTTTAAAGATTACATCTTTAAAGATTTGAGTCTAAACTCTAACCTTTTATTACATCTTTAAAGATTTGAGTCTAAACTCTAACCTTTTATAACCCAGAAAGACATTAATCATTTATGCAAGAAATTGTAAATGTATAATTTAATGTTAAAAAAAGCTATGACAGCCAATAATATTTTACAATGCCTATGACAGCCAATAATATTTTACAATGCCTATAGTAACTGGGAACAGTGGGTTTAAAAAAACGAAAAGACATTATATGCAGTGCATCATGCAATGACTGCCTTAGGAAAAACGATAGACCAATCTATCACCCTTCAAAACACTGTTATTGTATCTATCTGGCCTGCAGAGAAAATGATGTTGCAACACATCAAAGAAACTCCCAGAGAGACAAGCCATGAATCAGTGTACAGTAGAAATACTTAGCTCCGTAACGAAGACAACTCACAGCTTGTTATTGTATGTTAGACTTAGTACAGGTGTATTCGTCAAATCTGACCTAAGTGGTCAGCTCTATTAAGACCTCATCTGTCTTGTATAAAGGGTAAAAAGGTAGTGTAATGGTTAAGTCTTCCAACAAAAGGCTGGTAGGTACTGGGTTCACAGCCCACAGCAAGTTGTAATGACTCCATCAATTGTAGCGGGCAGCATAGCCTGATGTGCGGTTGGTCTAGGATCGATCCCCGTCAGCTAACCACTGGGTTTTTTCTCGACATTACCATATGTCCGACGCCGATATAACCATAATTAAAATGTGGTGAGTTCGTCGTTAAACAAACCATCAGTTGTGGTTCGTTGATTGTTCTCAATATTTTTCGACTGGCCTTGGTGGAAGGAAATGTTTTTATTTAACAACCCACTCAACACATTTTTTATTTACAGTTATATGGTGTTAAACATGGTTAAGGACCACAGATATATTGAGAGGAAACCTACTGTCGCACTTCATAGGCTACTCTTTTCAATTAAACAGCATAGACTGCTTTCTACTCCACAAAATAAATGTGGAGGTTTAAGTCCTCTTTCCAATTTAAGATATCGTCTTTAAATACTCCTACAGGTGACCACTTAACACAGGTTTCACTATTTAAATCGATGCACTGGAGGCCATGGTTAATTAACTCTACATAAAAGTACATAACATTTATTAGGTGGAGGTCAGATTTCAAACTAGAGGGGTGTCCACCCATCCTAGTACCAACTGAGCCGGACATCCCCATTTGGCAATAACAGGTTTGTCAATGTGCCATACACAATAGCAATGTTTCTGTGTTCGCTGGTGGGATGGGGGATGTAGGTCGGTAATAAAAGCATTCATGTGAGGTGAAATGGGTCATAGGATGGGTTGCCTTCAGTGGGCTCCCCACAAGTGTTCAAGGACCGGTCCATCAAAGGCTGTGGAATGTAGTGTCCTGTCTGTCAAAGAGTACAAACAAATTTTCCTTCTTGTTTTTTTTATGATATGGCAGCAGCAGCAGTCTCTCACTCTCTCTCTCTCCAGGGCTTCTAGAATTTTTATAAAATCCACTAGCCATGGGATCAGTAATTTTTTAAAAGTACTAGCCACGATAAAAAAATTCACTAGCCCTACTTTACTTTAAGTTTATAAAATGTTACTAAATAATAGTAATAATCAGGTATGTCAGACGGACTATACACTAAAGAGGCTTAAAAACACTAACATTAGGGGTTGAAGTGGGGTCAGTATATTCATATTTACAAAATAGACTTAACTGCAACATTTGACCTTTTTTTTTCACTAGCCATCGGGCACGGCAATTGTAGTTATTCACTAGCCCAACATTGAATATCACTAGCCACGGGAGTGGGGCTACCATAATCTAGAAGCCCTGCTCTCTCTCTCTCTTCCTCCCTCCCTCTCTCTCTCTCTC
>JAECMU010005798.1:0-11259 GCA_016106625.1 Dracogyra subfuscus | reverse complement strand
ATTCTGGCACATGAACCTGATCTGCCTTTAGCATTGAATTAATGAGGTCAGAAACAGAAATTCACATACAGGTCAAATTTAGGAGGATGTGAGAATTGGTGGGAACTTCATGGTCAACAGTTACAAGAAAACACATGTTCAAGGTTCCATTTCAAAACTGACCAGTAGGAAGATAGAGATGGAGAGAAGGGGTTGTCAGTGTGGATGGATTGACCACATTAAGTTTTGTGTTTTAGAACCCAGTGAAAGTTAATCTGGTGGGATCAGTGAGCCCAGTAAAAGTTATCTAGGGGATCAATGGTGTTATGTTTACTACCCCAGGCCATGTCATACATTCTCTTCAACTTGCTCAGAGTGACCAGTAGGAAGGCAGAGGTGTCAGTATGACTGGATAAACTACACATTTTGTGTTTAGGGCCAAGTGAGGAGATCAGTGACACTGTGTCTCTTACTGGAGGCCATGGCATGCAATCTCTTCAACTTCATTAGAGAGACCAGTAGAAGGGAGGAGTTGGGGAGCGTGTGAATGGATTGACCACAAGTTTTGTGTTTAGAACTAAGTGAAAGTTAATCTGGAAGGTTAAATTTTAGATAGCCTTGGGTTTTTTTTAAATCATTATAAATATATGTAATTACATGGGTAACCTAGGGAGACACCCCAGCAACAACTAGGTCTAATTAACGAGCTACTCTCGACATACTAAAAGCAAAACTTATACTAGCTTATCTACTTTTGTATTTTAGCGGGCAGCATGGCCCAGTGGTAGAGTGCCCGCCTAATGCGCGGTCGGTCTAGGATCGATCCCCGTCAGCTGACCACTGGGTTTTTTTCTCGACATAACCATATGTCCGACGCCGATATAACCGTAATTAAAATGTGTTGAGTGCGTCGTTAAACAAACCAAAAACAAAAAACAAAACTTTTGTATTTTAGACCGACCGCACCAAAAATACTTCATTCAAATTGCGCAACTTTTTCCCTTTCGGCATTAATGCTCCATTCAAAATTCTATAGCCCAAAAACACCCACCCCCGCCTGCTACCGATTCCGGTCGGGCTGCTAGTGCTCCCTTGCACTTGCCAGTACAGGTGGCCCCCTCTCTTCCCTACCCAACTATCTGTCTTGGACGGGAGAGCTTGTTCTGAATGTGCACATTAAGCCTTATGACCTGACCTGGGTAAAAGACATAAACATGCTTACTGGGCTCAGCAGTGTCGTGGTTAAACCATCAGACATAAGGCTGGCAGGTACAAGGTTCACAGCACAGTACAGACTCCCACCCAGACCAAGTTTTAATGACTTGATCGGTAGGTGTACAACCACTACACCATCTTCTCTTTCACTAACCAATAACAAACTAACCCACTGTCCTGGACAGACAGCCCAGATAGCTGAGATGTGTGCCAAATACAGCATGCTTGAGCCTTAATTGGGTATAAATGTAACAGATAAAAATCAACCTCCACTGAGGGGATTCGAACCATGGACTCTCAGTACGATAGTCCAGTGCTCTACCAACTGAGCTAATAGGGAAATTCCCACTAGCTACTGCCAGTAGGAGCACTTTATACCCACACTACTACATACTCCACACTCAAGTGAAGCTACATCCCAGAGCTGTGGGCCATGGGCAGTTAGACTGGGTTATAATTGTATTCTTGTATTAAGAACACACCCGGTCCCTACGTCGGCTCCAAATGTAACAGATAAAAATCAACCTCCACTTAGGGGATTTGAACCATGGACTCTCAGTACGATAGTCCAGTGCTCTACCAACTGAGCTAATAGGGAAATTCCCACTAGATACATCCTAAGTCCTAAGATTTTTACGTACACGTTCAGAGCAAGCTGTTGTAGCGTACGCCTGTCGCAGTTGCAGGGACCGGCCTTGGCCGGATCTCTCCGTCTGTGACAGGAAAGGTGTGGGGGAGGGTAAGAGGGGACCGCCTGCACTATCGGGTTCAAGGGAGAACCAGTAGCCCAATCAACTTGGAGGCAGGTGGGGGTTTTGTGGGTGCTATGGAATTTTGATACCCTAGTGGGTGGGGTCAAAAGAGAATTGGGTGCGCAATTTTGATGAAGGAATTTTGGCGCATTTTTGATGGTCGTTCTAAATTGAAACAAGAGTGAGAAATCATACCTGTGACATGTTCATTGATATAGATGTGCTTTTTCTTCAAAGGTTAAGTGTGCAATTTAAATGTAGGAATTTTGGAGCAATTTTGATGGTGGTTCTAAATTGAAACAGGATAGCTACTGCCAGTAGGAGCACTTTATACCCACACTACTACATAAACAGGAAAATAAATTGAAATGAAAATAAACATGCTTTGTAACATGCTTACAGCCCACTGTTGCTGTTACCCCAGGCCATGCAATCTCTTCACCTTCATAAGAGTGACATGTGGCAGGAGTTGAGTCTTCTGAGAAGTTTTCACCCATCATGCATGGCTTGTGGGGGAAACTCCAGGCAGTGTACCTGATCAGCTTTCAGTCAGACTGGCTTTTCACAGCATGCAGTTCATTTTAATTATGTCACCAACATAGAAAGGAAGTCTGAAAATTATGCAATTGCATCCATAGATAATTTCCTTTCTGTATAAAGTCCAGATGGTGGGGAATGTTGTGTAAACAGAAGTCAGTTGATGTATGTGTGGGAAAACGTGAACAATGATCTCCTGAGAAGAAACCTGTTCATGTCACACTGATTTCTATTTATGCTTACCAGTTAGAAACTCAAGGATGGCCTTGATACACCATGAGTGAGAGTGAGAGTGATAGATAGAGAGAGAGAGAGAGAGAGAGAGAGAGAGAGAGAGAGAGAGAGAGAGAGAGAGAGAGAGAGAGAGAGAGAGAGAGAGAGAGAGAGAGAGAAAGAGAGAGAGAGAGAGAAAGAAAGAAAGAAAGAAAGAAGTGTTTTATTTAACGACGCACTCAACACATTTTATTTACGGTTATATGGCATCAGACATATGGTTAAGGACCACACATATTTTGAGAGGAAACCCGCTGTCGCCACTTCATGGGCTACTCTTATGTTGATTAACAGCAAGGGATCTTTTATTTTTCCCACAGGCAGGATAGCATAAATCATGGCCTTTGTTGAACTAGTTATGGATCACTGGTTGGTGCAAGTGGTTTACACCTACCCACTGAGCCTTGCGGAGCACTCACTCAGGGTTTGGAGTCGGCATCTGGATTAAAAATCCCATGCCTCGACTGGGATCCGAACCCAGTACCTACCAGCCTGTAGACCGATGGCCTAACCACGACGCCACCGAGGCAGATTCATCATTACACATTAATGCACTCTAAGTTTAATAATTTACAGGAAACACTTTTATCTTTATTAGGGAGAAAAATAATAATGTTGGCCAAAAGGCTAATCCCAGATTCCTCATGAGCTTATCCGGCATGGCCCCACACCTCTGTGTTGATAACCTTTGACCTCTACCTGGGGGTGGCAGTCTCAAGCCGTGACCTTCTGACCACTGTTATCTCCACAAGGAGGTGGTTTTCTTTCCTATTGTCAGGTGTATTTTACAGCCTGAAACCTATCTTCAGACTCCCCATTCAGAGAGAGTTAGAGAGAAAATTACAAAACACACACTGCAGATCCCATAAACACATTTACTTCCTGCATTGACCATGATACTGCATACCAAACAACTCATTGTTATTGCTTGTTATCAGGTTCCTATGGTTCATTTGGGTTCTGAAAGCCAGTGATTAAAGATTTAATAACCTGTGGACTAGCCATCAATGATGGCAACACACAAGAAAACAAATTTTATTACTCTTGGAGATATTACATTCAGAATACAGAAGAAAAAAATGTTTTATTTAACAACACACATTTTATTGACGGTTATATGGTGTCAGACATATGGTCAAGGACCACACAGATATTGTGAGGAAACCAGCCGCCACCACTTCATGGGCTACTCTTTCTGATAAGCAGCAAGGGATCTTTTATATGCATCATAGACAGATAGCACATATTATGGCCTTCGTGGTGCACTGGCTGTGCCAAGAAATAGCCTAATGAGCCCACCAATGGGGATCGATCCCAGATCGACTGCGCATCAAGTGAGTGCTGTACCACTGAACTATGTCCCGCCCCTACAGAATACAGAATTCTCATTAGAGTTCCCCTACCAGTTTTGAAGAGAATATAAGATAACCTATATCACAACTGAATTCTAAACGACAAAACCATGACGCAGTCAAAATCGTATCCCTGCACAAGGCAGAGTCCAGAGGATGTTCTATACAAGGTCGTGATAGTTTCCATGATCCACTATGGGGTGAGTTGCTAACAGGGGGACTGGCAGCATACACTTCATCCTTCCTGCACCTCCCAAGGAGATACGGCAGTGTACATTTCATCCTTTCTGCACCTCCCAGTCCACACATACACACCCGCACAGAGACCAATGGAATACATAGGACTGTGATGGCATGCACTCATGAATCACCATGAAAATGTTGATGATATCAGGTGAGCATATCCTGCTCCACCGGTGGCACCCACTATGAGCACAACCCACAGCACCTACCGGTATGTAAAGTCCACAATAAGGTAAAAATGTACACCATTTTCACCAAAAGGATGAAAATGTACGTACAAGGTCAAAATAGGGTATTGCATCAGACATCATTTTTGTCAGTGATGTGTCATATCGTGAGATGGTCTCACAGTGTCGACCATAGAACTTTTTGAAACCATTCCCACTGCGGCTCTCAGCCGAAGATGTCCTTTGCCGCTAAGAAGCTTGAAGTCCCGTCCTGCTCTGTTGATCTCCCCCCCCCACTGCTGGGGTTGATGTTCCAGAGTTTGGGCATGCTGACAGAGTACAAACTGTCACAGAAGAATGGGAAGGCCTACATAACACTAGTTTACGTAGACCAAGCACCACCATCGACCCGGAGGAAGAGAAGACAGAGAAGGAGGAAGGGGACAGGAACGACAGAAATGGCACAGGGTGGACTAAAACCGGTGGCTACTCCACCAGCAGCGGTCCCTTTGCCGCCGTCGATGTCGAGGATGCTGTCCCCGCCCGACGCACACCAGCCAGTCCACATCACATTGAGGTGGACCCGCCGGTTAGCCCTGACACGCTCGAGACTGCAGTTCAAAAACCCCACCCGCCGGCCCTTTTAAGGGCCAATCTTATGGCGCCATCGGTTGGGTTTGAACCCGTGGTCACTCCAAAACAGCCGGCCACACTTACCCCCCCGGAGGAGAGGAGACCAGCTAAAATCACCAGGACCACTCCCCCGCCAGATATCAGCACCTCGAACTAGAAGTACCTGCAGTTTGCTAACCATACGCAATACGACCAACTACCAGGTACAGCCCTCACTGACCCGCCATTCGGGCTGCCATTCGATGAGTACAGGGGAGCATGCAACATACACGGGTTTCATAAAGGAGAGCATGGTGACTTCAACCTGATGATCACCACCCTTCATAGTGGACAGTTCAGACAACTGCTCATACACCGGAAAGCAGCCAATAAGACTATCCACCGGGCATTGCACAGGGTCTTCGACAGCCATTACCTGAGCTTCCTCCAAGAATACGAATCCATCTTGGAGAGCCATACACACTTTGAAGCGAAACCGCAACCCTGACAGCCCTTTTCAGGGCTACCCAAACAACCTAGGTTCGTATAGATCAGTACGTTTAGGCTAAAATAAAAAATCTGACACCCTTTAACTTTTGGCAGAACCGTCTAAATTGCATCAAAATCACCATAATTCTTTTGGCTTCACGCGTATAAATTACTCCATTTTCCGGCTTAATTCTCCATCTGAGAAAATTTAAAATACCGCCTCCTTTTTCGCCTTACCTCAGTTCACCACCAACCGGTTTTTGCACTCCTTCAGTGCTTAAGTCATAAACGAGAATCCCACCTCCCCTCCCCCCGCTACAAAAGCTTGCTCTGAATGTGTACGTTAAACCCTATGACATGACACACAACTGAAACTGCTATTTTGACCATAAGATGCTAGCAAATTGCATTTGAAGTTATCAAAGCAAAAACATTTATGGGGTATATTTTATAAGGCAGGCAGGAAGAATGTTGGAATGGGAAAAACTGATCAAATATGTATAGAATGAAACTGATCACATTCGTTTTACGTATCACTGATATGAATCCACTTTAACATATTTTTTAGTCCCCCCCCCCCNNNNATATATACAGTCGAACTTGTATATAACAACCACTCACGGGACCAACAGAAATGTGGCCGTTATGGACAGGTGGCCTTTATATAGAGGTCCCAAAATAATCAATCGAAATTTATTTCTCTATAAAATCTTATTATTAAGTGTCGTAACAGTTTGAGTTCCTTTGTTAATTCCAATACCTTCAAGAAAAGAAAAACATCATAAAACAATAAATGTACATGTAATTGTATTAATTAAAACATTTTGCCGTCAATTTGCGTACGACCCATTCCAAATTGCTCCGATATCTTTCTAGCACTTAAACGTTCTTTCTCGGACATCCTGATAACTGCTACTCGTTGTTCTAAAGTTAAAGCAGAACGATTTTTCGGTGGCATTTTGTTTGATAGTTTGTTTATAAATAAATAAAAGAAAACTGAAATTTATTTTTATTTAATTGGGTTGTATTACTTAAGTGACATTATTAGTTTTATGTTGCCGCTAATCCGTTGGTACGGTACTTGCATTGGGATTACGTCGCGAACCGCAAACAAAACAATTTTGGTAAACAATTAAAGGTCGCGATTTGCCAACGCATACCAGCTTCACTAAATCCATTAATGTCTGCCGCTTGGTACCAACTGCTTGTGAACACCCATCATGACCAGTTAACGGTAGGAACTACTCTGACACCTTGATTATAAATGCCTTTGATAAAACCGCAACAACTTCGATACTGTAATACATTCTGCTTTCGTAGGCTACAGCCAAGAGAAGTCGCCTTGTTATCGCGTAACGATTGAGCTGAACTAACGAATGCAAATTATACAAGTGCCGGAACCGAACAGCTGTTAACATTTACCAAATTAACAAAAGAATTAAAATAATGCTGAGTTTTAGTAAAAGTATATTTGTTTACGACAATAACATCATATGATAACATCAAAATAATGTATTATTTGTTGAGTCGAATTAAATCGCCAAACTTTCCGGTCACGTGCCACAACAATGGAGGCACTGCAGAAAACGATGGGATATATCCGGAACTAAATCGCTGTACGATTATATATGGTGGAAAGAATTTGAAAAAAAAAATGTGTGGGAGGGGGAAATATTTTGGCCGCTAATGCAGGTTCAGACCTAATTTTTGCTGAAAAATAGTGGCCGCTGGCCGCGTTGGACAGGTGGCCGCTCTAGAGAGGTCAAATAAAGAAGGAAATGCGTTGGGGGGGTTTCTGGGTGGCCGTTATGGGCAGGTGGCCGTTATATAGAGGTGCCCGTTAGACCAAGTTCGACTGTATATCAAAGGCTGTAGTATGTGCTGTCCTGTTGGTGCAAAAGTAGACATAAAAGATTCTTTTAAAATTTTGCAGGTTTTCTCTGAAGACTATTTGTTAGAATTGCCAAATATTTGACATCCAATACATGGGCATAAGATGGTGCCAAAACGTATGTATTTGTGGGAAAACACACACACACACACATAAATACATGTAAATAAAAAAAAAAATTGCTGCTGCTAAAAAGTGGAGGACACATGACTCTCCCCTGCTTCCTACACCAGTCCAATAGCCATCGATTAATAAATCCGAATCAATGTGCTCTATTTGTGTCTTTAACCCAAACAAACCTTGACACAACATTATGTGTCAGAATGACCAAATGTTTGACATCCAACAGCTGATGATTAATGAATCAATGTGCTCCAGTGGTGTTGTTAAACAAAACAACAGGCATCACAATAAACACAGTGCCCTGTTATTCATGTACAAGGTTACTATAAATCATAGGCCTAGTAATATTAACCCACAGGTTACGACACATTTAATTTATGAAGTTGACAATTCCCAGTATCATCCCTCCATAAACACACCAGCACTTTGTTATTCATTCGTATCACTGTTCTCATTGTATTTGGGTCGGGACATAACCCTGTGGTAAAGCGGTCACTTGTTGTGTGGTCGGTCTGGGATCGATCCCCTTCGGTGGGTCCATTGGGCTATTTCTCATTCCAGCCAGTGCACCACGACTGGTATATCAAAGGCCGTGGTATGTACTACCCTGTCTGTGGGAATGTGTATATAAAAGATCCCTTGATGCTTATCAGAAAGAGTAGCCCATGAAGTGGTGACAGTGGGTTTCCTCTCTTAGTATCTGTGTGGTCCTTCAGTCCTTGAAATTCAGACAAGTTTGCTATGGCATTTAAGTGCCGTTGCAAATCAATTTTGCAACAGCACAGTGGCAGAAATTTTAAAGAAAAGATTAATGCTGTCAAAATTATTCATCTACGAACCACTGCAGTAATAATATGCTAAAAGTTGACATCTCAACTTTACTTTAGTACGTTTCTATACTGAAATAAACTAATTTATATTAATTTCGGAAAATGTGGGCCACACTAGATTACAAATGCTTTTTTCTGGGATCTGTAATTGGACAGGGTTCAGAGAAAAATGCCTACAGACGTTTTACCACTCTCAGATTTGCGAAATGCTGTCACAAATCAATTTTGCGATAGCTTTTGCGACAGCATTGCTGATTGCCGCTGCGAATTTCGAGGACTGGTCCTTAATCATATGTCTGACCCCATATAACTGTTAATAAAATGTGTTGAGTGCATTGTTAAATAAAACATGTCTTTCTTTCTTTTTGTTCAAAATATTTTGTGAAGAACGAAGCACTGATCTGAAAAGTTAAAGTTTGTTTTGTTTACCAATCATTGGCTATTGCATGTCAAACATTTGGTAATTTTGACAAATAGTCTTAGAGATGAATCCTGCTAAATTTTTCCATTAGTAGCAAGGAATCTTTTATATGCACCATTCCACATATGGGATATTACATACCACAGTATTTGATACACCAGTTGTGGTGCACTGATCTGAATAACCATTCTCGACTTATTTCGATGCCTGAAATAAACTTAAGTGTTTTTTGGTTGAGAAAATAATATTTGTTTAATAATGCACACATACATCATTTAAAGGGATTTTCCTAAGTTTGCTGCCTTGTAGGAAGGAAGAAAATATTTTATTAAAGACACACTCGACACATTTGTGTTTACGGTTATATGGCGTCGGACTGCTGCACTGTAAAATGTTTTTAACTAAATTATTTCTATGATTAAACTTACATGTTAAATATATTTTCTTATTCAGAATATCAGCGTCTGTATATTCAATGTGTTTCTGGTCATCTTAATATTTGTAAGAAAACCAAACTGGATTTTGTCTTCAAATAATTGTTTATGTATGAAAACCAAAATTTATCAAATAAAATGAAATTGAACCTAGTACAAATATTAAAACAATCAAAAACATGTTTAATATACAGCCACTATTCTTACTATGTCATTACAATTGTTAAAAAGTCTCTTTTAGTCCACAACATCTTAAAAAAGCAGCAAACTCAGGAATGTTCCTTTAACTCATTGCTGTTTAACAGGTATTTAAAACACAACAAGTATGATGCTTGTTTTAGAGAGTCGGAGAAGAAACCTACACTACTACAAAGGTTGCTCTCACTGTTCAGAGAAAGGAGCCTTCATAATATTATAAACTTTCCAACAGGACGTTTGACATATATCAGCTATTCATGGAATACAGAATGGGAAATGCAAACCTACTGCCACCATATGGGTTTCTCTTACCAACTATCAACAAGTGGTCTCTGTATTCATTTTTCAACAGACAAGACAGCTCATACCACAGCCTTTAATAGACACAGACCGAGCACAATATTTCATGAGAACTGCTGTTTCAGTGTCAGTTAGCGGGCAGCATAGCCCAGTGGTACAGTGCCCGCCTGATGCGCGGTTGGTCTAGGATCGATCCCCATCAGCTAACCACTGGGTTTTTTTCTCGACATGTCCGAGGCCGATATAACCGTCATTATAATGTGTTGAGTGCGTCGTTAAACAAAAAAAAACCCAAAAACAACAACAAAAAACAGTCTCAGTTATGTACGTAACTTTAAAATCACGAGAACTGCCAATCGGTTATGTGATAAACAATTACATTCTAAAACTAAAAGTATCATATACTAGTATCAGAAATGAAAGTGAAAATTTGTTTATATTTTTAAATACATTTGAACCACCCATGAAACACAGAACCATAGTTCAAATGTTTTAGGATTAGGTAGGCCTAACTCATCGGTTACGAAACCTATATTCCCATAACCAAACAATCGTTTATCTAAGTAAACATCATGTGAACTTCTGGTTATTTAAGATTTTGAAATACTGTCCCCTTCATATATTGGTTTAAGGTTTATGGTTAAGGACCACAAAGATAATTAGAGAGGAAACCCGTTTACACCACTCCAAGAGATCTTCTTTTCAGTTAGCAACAAAAGATCTTTTATAAGCACCATCCAAGTGATTCCACAGACAGGGTAGTACATACCACAGCCTTTATTACACCTGTTATGGAGCACTGGCTAGGACTAGAACTATCCCTTAGCCATTCTAACATAACTGATTATTCCACCTCAAAGAAATTCCAAAGGAAAATCCTAAATCATAATAAAAATTATTCTTTAGATCACAAAGCCAGGTGATTATGTGTGTACAACGCATTCTGTTACGACATCTAGTGTTTAGATCACTTGGCTTTTGCTTTCCTCCTGTACATACAATGTTTCAACATACTGCCAACACAAATATGTAAGAAAATGCTCTCAACCGAATCACCAGCAAGAATGCGAGCTTATTAAGGAAGGCAATAAAATGAGCACTCCATTGAACTTATAGTTATGCAATTGAATGTAATCCAAGTGATTAGTCAGGTGGTGCAAATAGTCCACAGAGACTGAACAGCACTGAAAGACCGCGACCTGGTTCAACTTCAAGCATCATTTATTTTGTAGTTTGTAAAGATTTTCATGTTTTATTGAACAACACATGTAGCACATTTTATTCACAATTATATGGCATCAGACATATGGTTAAGGGCCACACAGATATTGAGGGAGGAAACCAGCTGTCACCACTTCATGGACTACCTTTTTAAATTACGTCAGGTCATAGGGTTTAACGTGCACATTCAGAGCAAGCTGTTGTAGCGCACGCCTGTCGTGG
>JAECMU010005785.1:1425-15512 GCA_016106625.1 Dracogyra subfuscus | reverse complement strand
ACCGTATTGCATGGCAAGTTCGTGACTTCCGCCAGTGCTGCGACTAAATAGAAGTTAATTCGCAATAAAACCAGGTTTCGTGATAATAGTTTTGTCTACAACGTGGTTTCGTGCATGACCAGCGTGTGTACGTGTCGAAGAGAAATGACGAAAATCCAGCAAGTTCTTTCTTTTACCAAACCTTCGGTTCCAACCGTCATGCAATGTGGCCGGGGAGAGCGCGTGCAGCGAATTAAGGTGTTGGTGCGATGGTTTTAAAAGTGAGATGAGCCTCTCTCGTGCAGTGTCGATTTCGAGTAAAGTCTTGCAATAAATATCGTAACACGCAAACCAAGAAATCGTGTGCAGGAACCACCAAGCATGTGGATATGGCCAATTAAATCTATGTATCATTGGCAGTTGAAAACGAAGGCGCCACGTAAATTGCACGCAGCATGCAATATATGTCAGGATAAAAATGCGACCTCCATTGCTTTGGAAGTTAGTTTGAGTTTAACGAAAGGCGAGAAACGAAGCTGGAATTTTGTTCTGAAAACCAAACGGATTTTAACTGCAACTGAGTCTTGGAGAATTTCTTCATACAGTTTCAAGCATGGGTAGCAATGTCGTAATCGCTGACAGCCAAAAAGGGATATACATGTGCGATTCTTTACAAATTTCTAGAAAAAACCCAAACCACCTGTTTTTGGATAATTTGTATTGTTTTTGGATTATTTTGAATTCCACACGCATAAACTATTTGTATTAAAATTCGTTGGCGTTGGAATTAATTGTTGTACGAAAGGTATTTGGATATTGGCTATTTTCCATTTCAAATTATTTCGGAACAGCCGTGCAGGTAGGGAACGTGACACCACTGCATGCAAGCGCTCTGGGATTCTTGTTTTTCTTTCGTAGCAACAGTAAACAAATGGTTCATAATAAGTTTTATGTTTTTAGTAAGTAAAGTGTGTAAAGCTATCTCTTTCAGGTGTTCCACAATTACACTTTATATCTGAAAATAAAGTTATATTTTACTCTTACAATTTTATGTTATTTTTTATGGTTATTATACCTTTTTTTGTCATTGTTGTCATTATTGTTATTATTCAGTTTTATTATATTATTATATTATTATTATTATTATTATTACAGCTATTGCTACTATTATAAAGTGTTATTATGGAATTTATCTATTTTACAAGTATATTATTTTGGGAGTATTTATTCATAGGTCAAAATTGTCTTGATATGACTTGTGTTTTTAATAACTTACAAATAGATATATAAAATGTTATATTTGTTTTCATTTTATTTTGTGCATAATAATTGTATTATTGGTTTAATTTAAATTTGCGTTCAGTGGTTAATTAATAACAAAGTTTTAAAAACGGAGAACATACATGTACATATATATTTAAATATATTTGATATTATATATGTAACAATAAGTCGTTCATTTTTTATGTTACAACGAACAGTGATTGATTTTAATATATGTAATTGTGATGGTATTTGTTTGTTTGTTTGTTGTTGTTGTTATTGTTTTGTGGGTATTGTTTTCAACTGTATATTTTTGGGGAAGGTTGTATATTGTGTCACATCGGCTTTTAAATGTTGCGCCTCTTACTGCCGTGTTTAGTGCATTATACTTCATAGTTTACACCCAAACTTCAAATTATGTATACTTATGAAATTCGTATACGATATGGAGGAAATAATGTAATAAACGTGATAGACTGATTATTTTCAAAACCCATGAATTAATGCAAACATTACACACGAAAATTGTTGGAAATAATTTAAACGATATAAAATGATTATACGTAGTGAAATTATTTGTTAAATTTCATATACAAAATTACAATTAATATTTGAAATATTATTTTTTAAATAATAATTAAAACGTTTAGTTTAGTTTTTCTTATAATTATTAATAAACTTTTGGTTATCGTTTCTCGATATGTTTATTTTTAAATGCATGCTTGTATTTCATGGATTATCAACCACGTTTGCACCCCCCACCCCAAACAAAAATGTCCTTATAAAGCCCAACCTCAACAACAAACAACCAAGCAACCCAAACAACAAATAAATTACAAAATCCCCAACAAAACAAACAAACAAAGCCACGCAGTTATAGTTTACATTTGTTTATTTGTTTGTTCCTTATCCATATGTCTGACGCCATATAACCGTAAATAAAATGTGTTGAGTGCGTCGTTAAATAAAATATTTCGTTCGTTTATTTGTTTGTTACATATGGGATAGTGGTTTTCCGTTAAAATGTATATTCATTCTAGTCTTTATTTTAATACAAACAGTTGATAATTTACAACAAGAAAAAATCAATAGTCATCTAATTATATTAGTGATAGTGACGGCAGTGCATACATTTCTTTAATTAAAATTTTAGCATTGTTCACAATTTTGTATACATTTCTTCAAAAATAAATAAAAGAAATTCACCCGTTCTCCTGCTTCCTATACACGTGGATATGATAGATAAAATAATGTCCTTTAATACCACTGTAGAGTGGACACATTTAATGGACAGACGGATAGACAGACAGGCGAACAACATTTTTATTAAAAGACACAGAAGCAAAAGTCAAACTATTTATTATTATCATTACAGGGACATGCTGCTACTACATCACACATTCGTGTTACAAACATGCCTGTCCGTGTTAGAGGATGCCAACAAGTGTTAATTGGCGCAAAAAGATTTTCTTTCATTCTGGTGAATATGCCGTTAATAAAGCTTAACTAATCTTCATTAAATCAAAATGTAAAATAAATATACTTACGTTACAACTTCTAGTTTAAATTATACATTTTTAAAAATCTATAGTGTTCTTGGTGTTTGTAATAGTTCAAAATGAATTTCACGTGGAACAGAATCATAAAAAAGAGTTTGTTTTGTTTAACGACACCACTAGGGCATATTGATTTATTAATCATCGGCTATTAGGTGTTAAACATATGGTAATTTTGACAGTCATAGAGAGGAAACCCGCTACATTTTTCAGTTAGTAGTAAGGGATATTTTATATGCACCATCCCACAAACAGGATAGAACATACCACGGCCTTTCATTTACCACTGGCTGGAACGAGAAATAACCCAATGAGCCAAACAACGGGGACTGATCCTAGACCGACCGCGCATCAAGCTATGTCCCGCTCTGGGACAGAAGGACGTACCACTAACAATAACTATTTCACCGTACCAATTTTTATAACATCATATTCATTTAATATACAGAAGTGAATCTTAACAGATACATTGCTGGCTGGACGTAACGTTGTATTATTACAAAGGTTACAACTTACAACATTAAAATAATTGGAACTTGAACTTATAAGATGGAAGAACCGCAGGCTTTTTCTCTGGTATATCAAAGATTGTGGTATGTGGTGTCATGTTTAATGCCGCGCAACACGATAAAAATATTGTTTATGCTATGAAGTAAGACTAACTTAAAAGGAGATGGCGAGTTTCCTTTTTAGGTATCCAGACCAAGTGTCAAAATAACCATTTATTTTCGACACCAAATTGAAATGTGCTGAATTATCGTCAAACAAACTACATTTATTTCATTTTACTTCACAGAAGCACGTGTATCATGTGTTGCTAATACCCTAGACCTTAAACGTTTGTAGGTGACACGTTAATTGGCATACACCTGTCGGCCTATCAACGGTGATAATGGCAGGGTGTTAGGTAATGCATGACCGTCACATCGGTAGCCTGCGATTTGATACCTATTGGTATTGACATTATAAGAGGAAAGACGTTTTTTCTAAACCTTCCAGCTACAGAATTAAACAAATATTATACTGCAGAATCCTATACGGTGTTTTTGTTTAATGTAATGTTCACAGTGCATAAACACATTTCTATGTTAATAACCAGACATCTACTTGTAGTGAAAAAAATGAAGTTAATTTTAAACCAGTTGTTATTCGGAGGAGAGAAAAAACACTGTTGTTAATCAAGATAAAAACATTGCGGTATTTCAATGTCGATGGTAATATTAGTAGAGTTTGTAACAATTACTGTGGTGGTGACACAGTGACTACACTATGCTGATGTTCATAATAAACGTGCTGCTGCATATATATATATATATATTATAATAGTTTAAGCATTTAATTTTAGATATAAGTAGACATACGCCGGACATTTTTAACGAGCAGTTTTTAAAATAATCTACGCGATAATTTTAAAAGTTAATTTAGAGTGAATATAATGATATTTACATGATATCTGAAATCTAACTGATTTTAGGCATACATTAAAAAAAATAATAGGCACACGATTGAAATCGGTTTCAGGTAAATACTTTTTTAGTTCACGCAAACTTTGGTCTCTCGTTGTCATGTCGTCACGGTTGATTACAACAAATAGAAGCAAATCATCTGATAAAAGATGGCCCCTGGCAATTTTACGAAAGTACGGCGATGTCAGTAATGCGTCAGTCAGGAAGAAAAAGAGGAAAAAAATCACTTGATGAACATCGCCTATTTTAACGAGTTTCTCCGCAATAAGACAAACCTAGCCGCTTGATTAGTGACGCGAGACGGCACGTGCGATACACGTGGGGAATCCCCTAAGGGTTTTCTTCTGATGTTAGGACCGCTTGGCAGAGGAAGATAACGATCGCAATTTGATTTCTCCCCTATCCCGTGAATAATTTATTTTGACGGTGCTCTACGCTGCTTGATGGAAATTACTGCACTACCGCATACTCGTTCGTCCTTATCCCGGGACAGGTGTGCAAAAATTTACCTTGATTAGATTTTCACCAGTCGGCACAGGTAAATTAGAATTTAATCAAACGTTAGGGGCGGTGTAATTGAATTGACGTGTTGTTCTTACTGGAATTAGCTTTCAGCCCATGTTGCTAAGTACGGCGATATTAATTATTCCTTTTGTTGCAGAAAGTCCATTTCGCCGTATGCGAGTGAATCTAGCTTCACAAACTTGGACCAACTGGGCATGTCGGTTAATTAAAGAAAGGGAAATTAAGGGCATATGTTTATATTTCTGTGATTGCGGTTCCATGGGGTTATTGTCGGTCTCAATAAATGTAAGTTTTATTGCCGTCTGTCAGAGTCTATGAATCCAATTTGGAAGCAGAGTAGAGTGAATGTAGTGCAGTTGCTGCTCCAACAATTCTTGGTCGATCGTCCCCTACCTCTGCCTAGTTTATATGTTGGTTTCTGAAAACTACTTTTTTTTTTTTTTTCATTTTCAATATTGTTTAACGTGCACATTCAGAGCAAGCTGTTATAGCGCACGCCTGTCTTGGGCACACACCTCAGCTATCTGAGCTGTCTATCCAGGACAGAATAGAAATTAGTGGGTTAGTTGTTATTGTTAGTGAAAGAGAAAAGAGGGTGTAGCGGCCATACACCTACCCAATGAGTCCTTAAAAACTCGCTCTGGGTGGGAGCCGGTACCGGGCTGCGAACCCAGTACCTACCAGCCTGTTGTCCGGCGACTTAACCGCTACGCCACCGAGGCCGGTAAGTGAAAACTACATATGAACAGGGCTGAAGTAGAGGACACCCGAGCTACAACCATCCCAACTCCAGGCTCTGCTGCTGGCGATGTCAAAAGCCGCTTGAATCTTTCGTGATCAAAGAGTACCCAGACCCTGTTGAAGCTGTACACCACGACTGGTATGTCCTGTAATGCGGTTTTGAATTAGGCCATGAAATGGTGGTTAACATTGTTCCACCTTGACTCGGCCATCTTACAACATGGTGTGACATTTCCGTCTAAAGCTTAGTTGCTTGTTTTCTTATACATTCTCAAATGAAGTCAGGTGGATTTTATTTTTTGAGCGTATAACCATCTACAAACACGTCTGTCACTCTACAGTCTAAACGTCCTAATCTGGAAATGAGCATATGCTCATGTTCGTAATCCGTTGGTTCTGAATTGCCACACACCCTGACAGTTTCATGGCATCAATTTGTTAAGAATTTGTAAAAGGTTAGAAAAACAAAAACAATCCCGACCTCACTATCATCACATTTTGGTGTGTGCCAAAATTAATAGTCTCTTCAAGACATTGTCTTGAACTTTCATAAACACCAGGAAAACCATGAACCTACATGATTCACAGAAATGAATATTCAGACCTCGGCGTGAACCAAGTGATTGGGGTGATTGATTTCTACTTTAATTTACATTATGTAGAGCCAGTTAAGATATTTATTTCCCATACTGATACCATATAAATTCACGTGTTAAGAGGAGCTCAAAATTACTTTCCATGAACTAGACTCAGGAGAGATGGGGAGCGGGTGTGATAACTCCTCATAAATGGCGAGTCTGAATGTATTCAAAGCAGAACATTGTAAGTTTCAAACAAAAGACCTCCATTGTGTTTTAGGGACCGTTAAATACAGTGGTGGCCGCAAACATTCATAAATGCAGTGTATGAGGATGTAGATTTAATATTCGGTTTTTAAGTGACCTCCAACTGAGCCTTGTAATGTTGGTGCATGCCATGGTAGTGTTTAAGTTAAACTTAGTTTTATAAGTAAGTTTTAACGTAGACACATATACTTGGAATTGAGGTGCATGCTATGGATATTGTTTAACCTTTAAAAGTAGGATTCAACATGGACGCATAGACTTGCAATTGTGCATGCTGGACTTCGATGGAGTTAACAAAATGAAAAACAAAATGAGGAAGCAGACATACTCGGGGGAAGAGAGAGAGAGAGAGAGAGAGAGAGAGAGAGAGAGAGAGAGAGAGAGAGAGAGAGAGAGAGAGAGAGAGAGAGAGAGAGCGCACCAACAGAGGCAACGATATGGACTGTGTGTGTGTGTGTGTGTGTGTGGGTGTGGGTGTGTGTGCTAATATTCGTTCCCAGCTTTGGACACAACACTGACATAGGTCAGAACCTATGCCCATTACTAGCGTTCTTTAAATTGCCTTTTCGCGAGTCGCAGGTTAAAGCTGTAACCTGCCGTACTTTTCTTGCCGTGAGCTACTGGTAACGAAATAAGCCATGAAACCTTAACCTGTGTTTCTTTAATTATATTCAGGTGAGTAACACCTACATTTTTTGTTTATTGTGCTTTATACAAAATGGTGATAAAAGAAACTGAAAGATAATCTTCTGTGATTTTCTCACTAACGATCACGCGTTTGAAAAAAAAAAATCAATTATTTCTACAGTTATTGCTATCAGATGTCACGTGCAACGATCAAAGGAGCAACACGAAGATACATACGAAGATAGTATTGTGAAGAGCCACAAAGAAATGATCTTACAGCACCAGACTGTGTTTTAATCTGTTGTTAATCTGGTCACCAGATGGACATATTCACAACGAGTTCACCTTGACAAAAGTGTTATACAGAAAGGTAGACAAAGAATCGACCTCACAACAAATCCTTATGGCTTGTTTTGCATATTTCATTGTTGTCTCGCAATGTCTTTACACCCTTTGTTTCCAAAAAGGTAAAACACAACAAAACAAATTGGGAGATTAGTTGTTGTTGGGGCCTTTTTCATTTCTTTTTCTTGGAGTTTTATTGCTTGAATAGTGGTTTTTAACTTTGAATGTTGAGCATGGCGTTATTAACGCATGTTGATGCAGGACCCATGAACATACACAGAGAGATAAAAAGACGAATAGACTCACATACACAGTCATCTTTGGTGGTGAAATGCCCTGTACCGAGTAGCATACCAACGTTATTTCTATTTTATATATTAGATTTCTACCTGATCTTTCGTTCATATCTAGTATTGGTAGTCCAGTCAATACGTGCCCTAATCCGCAGTCTCACAAACCCTGGGTCCGCCCCACACTTTCATACAACACACGTATACGACATGCACAAATAATAATACATAAAGTTTGTTTGTTTTGTTTAACGACACCACTAGAGCACATTGATTTAATAATAAAAAAGACACGGATAATATATAAGACAAAGCATACACAAAGAATAATAGGTAAGACAACATCAAACATAATAAATCAATAATGATTGAATGAATGTTTAACAACACCCCAGTACGAACAAAATACATACATGTATTAGGTGCCAAACTAAGGTAAATAACAATAATAAGACTTACAATAAACACAAAACATACAGTACAATAACAAGATGTATGTACTGTATACATAATGCTATATTGTTTGTAGGACAACTAGTTTCGTTGTAAGCATTGCTTCACGGCTGACATTTCAAAGGTCGTCGTATGTACTACTAGACCAACTGATCCTAGCATGGCATCTATAACGGTTTATTAATCGTCTATGCAGGAGGTGCACTTCCTGTGCTCAGGACAGGCATGCGCCAGAACAGCTTGCTCTGATTGTGTACGTTAAACCCTATGACTTCACCTGTGATGTATGGTGTAAAACATTTCTGTTGTAAGATACTTGTATATGATGGGTCGTTTTCTACAAATGTTTCATTGGCAGTTATAATGCATGCTTAATATGTAGAGGAGAAAACCTATTGTCTTTTACAACTGCAGTAAGAGTGAAGTACATTCTAAACGATTCTCTGCTTATTTGAAACTGTAAGCTGACACTAAATATGCAAGAAATTGACTACTGTAATATAATGTAGCACATACTAAACTGGTTATTTAAATAAAACGTTTTAAATGATCTGAAACTGCAAGCCGATGCTAAATATGCAAGAAACTGGCGATGTCATCAGATACTTTCTCGTTGTGATTCACAATCAACATGATACGCCACCAAGAACAAAAGAAAATAATGAAACGTCCAAAGTATAATTAGCATAAAAATGTTTGATTTATGTTGACGCCAAACTAACGCCCCTAACGTCCACGTCCATCATTAGTACGACGGGCTAGCCAGTTCTCGAGTGATCGCGCCAAGTCTCGCGTGAGCACCGCAAAGACGGGATGCTGGGCTTATTATGTCGCGGCTTGGGCGATGAAATCCCTAGCTGAGAACTTAAGAATATGGCCAATCTCTGACAGAGATGAAAGATCCCTCGCGAGGACGAGGTGTCAAAACACTGTCAAAGTTACGAATACGATTTAGCAAATTCCTTGTTTCCACGCGGGAATACTTCTCATAATGCGCATTTGCATTCAGACCACACACTGACCGTTTGGAACTACAGAGGTTAATTTGTGCTGGATCCTATTAGTGTATTCTTTATCATTCAGCCAGAGATACTTTAATGTATGAAAAACAATGTTTTAGCAGACGGCAAGAAGTCTGGGTAAATGAAAACAAATCGTCATCCGTGGCCAAATATTAAAATTAAGATTGTATTTGTGAACACTACATGATATGAATGAAGTTAAGAAAGACATATAACGACACACCCAACATATTTAGTTTTTACGGTTATATGCCATCGGACAAGTTAAGTGCCACATATATAATGAGAGTGGGAGCCCGGTGCCGCCATCCATCCGTCCATCCGTCTGTCCATCCATCCATCCATTATTCCTCCATCCATTTATATAGTACATAAACATAATATTCAATCATGATTAAATAGTACAGACACAAAAACATAGCCATGTTCCTCCCATATTAAAGATTCTCTGATACATTCTAGGTACAATGATTAAACTATTCAACAAAAGGCCGTTTCTTTGTGAAAATAAAGTGAGAGAGAGAGAAAAAAGAAGAAAACAAAAGAAAAGATATTCCTTTCTTTGGAATTACCGTGACGCCGTCGATCTGACAGTTAAAGTAGGCGGAAGTGTCTTCAACGATTACCCCCGAACCACTCCCACTTTCGTCGGACACTTTGACAGAATTTATTTCCGGAAAAATATTTCCTTCAAAGAAGACGCATTAGAAAAGAAAATTGTGCCGCGCTCTTTAATAATTCTAAAATTATTGCAGCTTTTATAGATTTGTGAGATTAAAAACCCGACAAAATGTTACATTTGTGGAGGGAAACACTATACAAATGTACGTCGTCGTTAGTATTTTGTTGTCGCAGACTTTACCGGATGACAAAAGTAATTATATAATATTTTTCTTCCGTTTGGCAGTATTATGCTTGACGACAGTCGCTTTTAACTGCCTTAGCTATTAGTTCAGTCGTTAAAGAGAAAGACATAGAGAGAGAGAGAGAGAGAGAGAGAGAGAGAGAGAGAGAGAGAGAGAGAGAGAGAGAGAGAGAGAGAGAGAGAGAGAGAGATATGTTTCACCGCCGTTTTAATTCAGTATTCACGATGTGTATATATACATAGAGGCTATTTCATGTTTGTTTTCGAATACGATTTTTATGTCAACGAGTGGTGTGTGAAAAACATATTTTCACGAATTGCGAATCGTATTCGGAAAAAAACCATGGAATGGTCTGTTTATTATATACATATTTCCTAATTGTTGACAATATTTTTTCGCTTATCCTATCCGGCTATCAAAAACAGTTAACGTCATGATATATTTCTTCCTATGGAACTTTTCCAAAATATTACTTTACCATAGACTTTTAAAAAGAAATTTAATTAAAATGTATCTTTATTAACATTTATTTAACAATATGCGCTGCAAACATACCTGAGAAAGCAATCCTCTAAAAACTCCAACAAAAACAAAACGAGTCGATCGCCGTTAAATTCTTACCCTTACACTCGATGACACTACATTGGGTCATTATTATTTAGCTTCGTATTCAATTCGTTTTAGATATTTAATCATTATTGCACTTCGTATCCCTTTTCTATAGGTACAGTTGTTTAAATTACTTTTTTTTAAAATTTCAAATACGATTAGATGCATTGGTAATCATTAAATTTAAATATGAAGAACTAAAACAAAGGAAGATAATTTAATTATGCACTTTTACAAAAAAGTAAATACGACTTCTATATTTTCACTGTAGCTAAAATCAGTGAAAATATTACTTTTAACCAGATGACTTTTATGGTTCCTGTAGATCTATCTATCTATCTATCTATCTATATATATATATATATATGTATAGCTAATTTTGGTTCAGTACTTCTAGCATATGCTGTACATTTCACCTTTAGTTTTCGTCACATATAATCTGCTTCATTTCCGATATTTCTGTCCTGGCCTATCCTTTAACATTTATGTGTAAAGAATTATATTATTTTAAAAATATTTCAATTGTAACAAGACTTATATGAAATGTATGTTTGCTAGGCACACCACGTAACAAAGGGACATACTAAATAGCTGCATAGGTTGTCATCTCAATGTTGACCTGCACCACTTTTAAATGTGTTCTGTTATTTCAAGCAACGAAGCAACTGTTTCAGGGCCCGTGCTTGTAACACGTACAGTCTTGACTTTAATAAAGTCCATACTTTAAGGTAATGCTATTTAAACGGCGTTGCCATGATGTTAAATTCTGGACTTTATTAAAGTTTAGACTTTAAGGTTTATAAGCAGGGGGCCAGATCGTAGAAAGAAATGACGAACAAACTTGAAAGGAGACAAAGTACCTACAGAATATACTAGGTCAATGAAAATTTAATAATCAATACATTATTATTATTCCATTAAAATATGTTAATGTTCTAAAGCATTTAAAAAGAATACCTAAATTACACCAACAATTTCAATATAATTCTGCAATGTTCAACGTCAACTTCATTGACTGTTTCCTGTATAATTTAAACCACAACTTATATTACACTACGCCGATATGTCAACAGCCATTGTATTTAATAAATATTTATTGTCTTCAGCAGAGTAATTATGATGTCGTCTTCACCAGGTTCCCTCGTCAAGGGTCGTCGCAGCTGAAAACCTCGTCGCTGACGCATCTACATGTGAATAGATGCTGGCAAATAAATCTGCTTCCGTTCTATTTTGAAGACGGCAATAGGACAAAATGTTCTTTTGTCACGCAAGAAACCTTTAATGCTACTTGTAATGGTTTCTCTTTGGAATCTAGTTATGTAGAGACATTCCATACATGGTCACCAAGACAACGAAGAGAGGGAGTTGTATATTCTAGCCTCAGTTGTCAAGGGCCTGATCAGCAATGCTAATTGAAAGAATTTAGTAAATGTAAATTTGACGTTGCATTTTGAATAAACATGACTTCAAATATGCCTGTAAGTATCGACAACTACTGTTTACTGTCACATTTGAACCATTTAAAAACCTATATGGCTGTTAGCTCATTTTAAAATCTTGGGTGTTTTGAGATCAAATTCATACATGTTGATACCCAGTTACAGTTAATTCTAAATATAACTATAAAATGTAACGTTTTCGCTCGTAATAAATTAAAACATATATATATATATTTATTTTCCACATGCTTGTTAATTATTTTAAGTCAAACACTCATAATTAAAAACCTTTACGTCTTTCCAAGCGCACTATACATCTTCGAATAAAACCCAAACTAATACTTTAATAACACACACACGCTACGATGGTGGATAAAACATTGTTTACGAAGAGACACAGATCAATATGTTGAAAAAGCCATCAGAACAAAAAATGTTTTTATTTCACTGTGAAAATCCACCATATGATTGTATGCACGGAATAAGAAAAAATAAGTAATACAAATAAATTTTTTTATATATATGTGCATATACACCATACCAGGCCTTCCAGTCATAAATACATATCCTAAACAGGTATACGTTTTAAAATAAAATATCTAGAATATCAGATGTAAAACGATGATTTTTCAGGAGAGGAAGGTGCTGTTTATAACGTCAATCCATTCCAGTTCCTGTTTGTTTTTAAGAATACTGATACATTTACAATTGATGAGTTTAATCAGCTTAATCACATTAGGTGTAAGAAATTATTGGGTCTTTTAGAATTTGTTACATACAGAAATATAAAAAACTGATCTCTGATATTATCTATATTACATAACACATACGTTCTTTTTTCTCGGAGTACATTTTTGCGACAAATAAACAATGCCATCTTTGCAAGTGACGCCAACAACTGGAACAGTTATTATTAAAATACAAACTGAAACTGGTATAATGATTTTTGTTAGTCCTTACTTTCAAAAACATTGCAGCCGACCACATGCCAAACACATACTAGTATTTGATGAAAACATTGGCTGATAATTATCGCAGAACGAGCATCGGGTTAAAACGAAAACAACAGTCGAGTAGATATGTCCATAGCTTCAAAGATATTCATCATTTATATTTATTGTCTTTTCTTTCTTTCTTTTCTTTATTTCAATTATATTCATTTCTGTTTATATTTATATATATTGTATGTAAGATCTAATAAGTTGAAAAACCT
Organism: Dracogyra subfuscus; assembly: GCA_016106625.1. Lineage (NCBI taxonomy): Eukaryota > Metazoa > Mollusca > Gastropoda > Neomphalida > Peltospiridae > Dracogyra > Dracogyra subfuscus. Next base: position 2,273 of record JAECMU010005785.1, on the reverse strand, counting down.
ATGTTTAATCCATTTGTTTTTCAAATCACTAATCAAGTTATCCGTCCACGCGTCTGTACATCCACCAAGACGAGTGAGTCATCTATCTCGTATTAAATATTGCACACAAAAATAAATCATTTCCGCGACATTTACCTTTGTATGAATCCGGACGTTTCTGAGACAAGTGGGTGGATCGCCTGCTGGATAAAGTTGCATAATCTTGTCACAAAAAAAAACTTCAGCAAAATTAATTAAGGGCAGTAGATATTTTCGGCATTCGCCTGAGGTGTTTCGGTCGCAGGATCGAACCTTTGCGGTGAAGCTATTCTCTGATTGCTCCACGACTAGTATATCAATAGCCACGTGAGTTGCTGGTTACAATCTACTCAAACAACGTTTAGAAATAATACATTATTCAAGCTTGTTAACATAACATTAGGAAAACTTTAACACAAAGTCTACTGCCATCTGAATGATTTGTGTTGAGTGTCTTACAGGGTGTTTCTATTTGAAAATTTTAATTTCCTCATTATAATAACAGTTCTGCACACGTGACGTATTCTTCGTGTCAGGATCGATCCCCGTCAGCTGACCACTGGGTTTTTCTCTCGACATAACCATATGTCCGACGCCGATATAACTGTAATTTAATGTGTTGAGTGCGTCGTTAAATAAACCAACAAAAAAACCCCACAAAAACAAAAACACACAAAAACACAAAAAAAAATAAAAAAAAATATTCTTCGTGGATTCCTTTGAGTGACTTTGGCGTGCATTAGAATGTTGTTCATAGTGAATTTTACAATTAAGTACATCTTGTTAAATGATCACGATACAGATCCAGTGGGATTTCGGTGGTATCGCAA
>JAECMU010005727.1:0-11374 GCA_016106625.1 Dracogyra subfuscus | reverse complement strand
TATTTGATATACCAGTCGTCAGCAGTAACGACAGGTTGTGGTGTTATGAAATACATCTTCCCAGTCAAGGGTCGTATCTCACCCACTCCTTATACACATTGTTATGATGTAGTGTCGTATCAATAGGACGCTTAGTTAGCGAAGCTGAAGGGAACAATATCAAGTGAAATGTTTTCATACTGTTTATTTGATAGGGTTTTATTTACTGTCAATGTTGACCTTCAGTTTAAGACGTGAAATACTATGTTGTCTTTTTCTATCTAACTCCACTCCTCTATTTTAGAGTGATAATAAAATCGATGTTAAAAACCGGCCTCACTGCTTTAATGGTTATCCAACATGTTAGTAGGCAATGGGTTCGCACCCCGGTGCTAGCTCTTAACCAGAGTGTATTTAATTGCCCAATGGGGAGTGTAAGGGTGCTGCTGGTAATGTACTTGGTGGCATGGAAAAGGAGGACTAACAACAACGGGAGGCACCACAGCAGCAATGAGGTCTAATTAACGAGCTACTCTCGATCTACTAAATTCCAAAACTATATTAGCTCTGTATACTTTTTTCTTTGGGCCGACCGTTCAAAAATAGTGCCAAAAATTCCTTCATACTGGAATGCGCACCTTTTCTCTTTGGCATAATTAATGCTCCATTCAAAATTCCATAGCCCCACCACCACCACCACCGCCGCCTACATCCTCCCCAAACTTTCTGTCTTGGACGAAATAGCTTGCTTCGCAAGCTCTTGCGATTGTGTGTGTGTGTGTGTGTGTGTGTGTGCGCGCGCGTGCGTGCATAACAGAGTGTCGCAGCTTTAATTGAACTACAAACGTAAATATTAATGAAAGAATGAAAGAAAGAAGTCCTTTATTTAATGTCTCACTCAATACGTTTTAATTACGGTTATATAGCGTCGGATCGAGAAAATTATAGGCATGAAATGAAATCATTTTAACGACTTCCCAGTACAAGTTTAATCAACTATTAATAATTGTTCGTAAGGTCCTAAGTCCTAAGTCCTAAGATTTTAACGTACACATTCAGAACAAGCTGTTGTAGCGTACGCCTGTCGCAGTCGCAGGGACCGGCCTTGGCCGGATCCCTCCGTCTGTGACAGGAAAGTTGTGGGGGAGGGTAAGAGAGGACCGCCTGCACTATCAGGTTCAAGGGAGAACCAGTAGTCCAATCAACTTGGTGGCAGGTGGGGGTTTTGTGGGTGCTATTGAATTTTGATACCCCAAGGAACAGAAGTCTATATTTATATGTATGCACCCCTACCCTTACTCCTACCCCAAGACGTGCTCCGTGGGGTCTGAACTGTGTTTTATTTCACACCTAGGTAAGGACAAGATTAGCTTCAAACAGTTCGCGAAAACTATGAGTCGCCGGATGCGCCCGCCTGACTCTGACCAAGAGATCATCAAGTACTTCAAAATCTTTGACCCGGATAACAACGGCTTCGTGAGCGTGGCCGACATACGCAGAGTGCTCACCTCCATGGGCGACTGTCTCAACGACGTCGAGGTGGACGAACTCATCAGACAGGCCGACCTCGACGGCACGGGATTCATCAACTACGAAGGTCAGTTAGGACTTAGGGTCCTAATTTAACACATAGTTATATACAGCCCGTCAACGCTTAACGATCAAGAGATTTAACCTGCACGTGCAGACCAAGCTGTTGTAAAGCACGCCTGTCATGGACGCCGGTTTTGACTTACGCCAACGCTTCCGTCTAAGACAGGAACAGCACATCTCTTTATCTTTCTTTTTCGTCTATGTGTCTTTCTTTATTTCTTCTTTTAATATTAGAATTGTGATTTGTTCTTAACAGTAACGACGACAAACGTCCCATAAGTTACTTATATCAATACAGATGTGTTCGGCTGGGCTTCCAACATTCTGACATTCTACATTCTAACATTCAGTTTGTTAATAATATTTTTAAAGATGTCGAATTCCAAATATTCACTTTGTGGTGTTCAAAATTCTTCGTAAACCGCATCTTTAGTCTATGGCCCAGTGGTACAGTGCCCGCCTGATGCGCGGTCGGTCTAGGATAGATCCCCGTCAGCTAACCACTGGGATTTTTTCTCGACATTACCATATGTCCGACGCCGATATAACCGTAATTATAATGTGTTGAGTGCGTCGTTAAACAAAAACAAAACAACTTTAGTCTATTGTCCATAAAACGCGAATACACAGCGCAATATAATTCTATGCAACCCATATAGATCGATGTTTAAGCGTATTAAAACAGTAATACTTTATTAATGTGGTTTGCTATATTTTTAAATACAAGCATGTGTTAAGAAACAGTGTTATATCTATACTCTAATAAATGTATTCTGTGGTCTTACCAAGTATAAACAATTTTGTTTTTCAGAATTTGTGCTATCCATGAGCCACTAGCGTGCCACTTAAGAACAAACTGGATCCATCGTAACAGTTGGTCACAACAGAGTCGACTGGTAGAACTACACCACAAAATACACTGGTTTTGTTGCGATTGTACCGGAAAATTTTTGAATGTGACTCTGCTTAGAAACGCCAAATATATGTACTAACCTAACTTACAAAACGATAAACTTTTTTCTGTATAAACTTTAGTTCTATATTCTTTAAATAGACATGGCCGATAGTTAATTTTTCAGCAGTAAATTATTTACATTATAATTCAGTGTGCGTATTTGTGCGTCTGTGAGTGCGTGCGCAGGCGAGTGTGTGCTTACATGTATGTGTGCGTGCTTTTATGCGGGTGTGCTTGTGTAGGTGATTTATTTTTAAAGGTGAAAGACACGAATTAATTGAAAATATTCACGGATATTGAAAATAGATGTCATATCAGTTCCACAAAGGGAATATTTAAACCAAAGTTGAGATCTGTAGATTATAGCACACTGTCATGATTTTAGGAGATGCGTAAACTATGGACGATTTGGTCCGCCCACATCAAGGAAAGTGATCTTGATCATTCCCGACTGGTCTGCATTAACACGAAACTGAAAATGAGCTATTAACTGAAAAATATGGTGAATCGTCAAGTTCATGAGTTGAGCATGAGTCGGTAGAATCCATAATCATAATTAAGGGGGCTTACGGCAGTAGGATCCATATATTCGCGCTTTTAGTAATAAATACTTTACGACCATATTCATATTGACTTTTGTTGTTGTTGTTGTTGCTGCTCCAGCTGCGGTTGCTGCTGTTGGTGCTGCTGTTGCTGCTGCAGCTATCGTTGCTATTAGTGGGTAAGGAAAGAAAGAAAGAAATGTTTTATTTAACGACGCACTCAACACAGTTTAATTACGGTTATATGGCGTCAGACATATGGTTAAGGACCACACAGATATTGAGAAGAAACCCGCTGTTGCCACTTCATGAGCTACTCTTTTCGATTGGCAGCAAGGGATCTGTCACTTGCGCTTCCCACAGGCAGGATAGCACAAACCATGGCCTTTGTTGAACCAGTTAAGGATCACTGGTCGGTGCAAGTGTTTTACACCTACCCATTGAGCCTTGCGGAACACTCACCCAGGGTTTGGATTGTTTTGTTTTGTTTTGTTTAACGACGCACTCAACACATTATAATTACGGTTATATCAGCGTCGGACATATGGTTATGTCGAGAAAAAAACCCAGCGGTTAGCTGACGGGGATCGATCCTAGACCGACCGCGCATAAGGCGGGCACTGTACCACTGGGCTATGCTGCCCGCCCCAGGGTTTGGAGTCGGTATCTGGATTTAAAACCCCATGCATCGACTGGGATCCGAACCCAGTACATACCAGCCTGTAGACCGATGGCCTAACCACGTCGTCACCGAGGCCGGTTTATTGGGTAAGGTGTCCACTTGTTGGTTATCTGGATGGCATTCAGAGTGAGTACTGATCGGGGCGACCGGTATAGCGTGTGTAATATACAGTATAATGCACGCGGAGTTTCAGTAGGTTCCCAAGAGCTGTTCGATTTGCATATTATTTTAAGAAAGTAATTCAAGATGAGTCATTGTTAGCTCCCCTTAGAATTTGAATTTTAAAACGTGCTGCAAAAAGATTAAAGATCAATGTTCATTATGTCAATATCGTGTTTCTCTATATTCTGTTAGAGGAACAGTTAACCACTACCCCAACACTATCCTCATGTTTCTTGACGCCGAGGTCGGAGTTAAACGTAACCCACCACGAACATTCGTACTAACAATGACTTATTTTTAACTCGACCTTGTGGTGAATTTTCTCTTATTGTGTTAACACAATCCTTGACACAACATTACTAACAGCGTGATACACTACTGGGTGTGCGTAAGAGTTATGCTATTTTAACTGAACTATACTCCCTATCACAGTTGAAAGGCGAAATGATACAACTAGGCCATTCCGAAGTTGAACTAGAGAGGATTGTGGAGTGGGCACGTCAAAACTGAAATAGTAGAGACAAATGAACAAACACACAAGCAAACAGAGAGAGAGAGAGAGAGAGAGAGAGAGAGAGAGAGAGAGAGAGAGAGAGAGAGAGAGAGAGAGAGAGAGAGAGAGAGAGAGAGAGAGATACAGACAGACAAACAGACAGAGAGGGAGGGAGAGAGAGGGGGTTAGAGAGAACGGGAGAGAGAGATACATACATACATACATACATACATACATACATACATACATACATACACAGACACGTATACTAAAGGCAAAAATTATTGTGACACACAAAAGACAAAGCTAATTGATGATACATTTTTAATGCCGTGTATGAAACGTTATAACATGGAAACGAGCAATAGTCTATGAAAAGGGCGCACCCGCAATACTAGTATGCTAATGAGCCACATCACAAGAGGAGGTCCAGAGCGACGTTCACAGTCGGTAGCGAGTGTGTCCACCTTGAGCATTGATACGGGCCTGATACACCTCTGCTGCCAGGGATGGTACGGGCTGTGAGGGTTGCTGGCTGGAACCTGTTTCGCAGATGCGTGGTTCGGATCCATGTTTTCGTGAGGGTTTTTCATGAGTGGTCGGCAGCTACGGGGACATTCCCTAACCTGGTTATTTTGCTGACATCGTTGTCATAAGTGTCATATAGTGTTTCTGTGAACGTTGAATTGACGTGCGACGTCATGCTGCAAGAACTATCATCTTCACTGGGGCGTGGCATGACAAAATTGCATTAAACAGTTCACTAATCATGGTTTGTAGGCCCACACATAATTACCATTGGTTAACTGGTCCGAATGGTTGTCTTGATTACCGGAAACTGCCAGTTATTCGATTACATAGGTTCGACTCCTATCAATGGCATTTGGCATTTGAGATAATTGTTTAAGGTCAAAATAGATTTGTATTCCCTGGACCCGTGCATTAATATCTACATATGTTCTACCCAAACCCGACATACATACGATATATAGACCATGGTTCGAAATACTATCGTCCCAGACGGTTTTAGCCGTTCACCACGGGCCGGGAGATTTGTTTTCCCTGACATACCGTTGAACCAGGAATTATTTTCAAACATCAGCTTGAGTCAATAATGTATGGTCCGACACGTTTTGATTCGGGCCGGAAGAATTTGTAGCAATTTCGACCCATGTAGATATTCATGCATCTCTACATACACAGATGCATACATTCACATTGATACATATAACTATGTTTATCTATTGAGACATACTACTGTTATCATCCTTTTGTTCGTAAACCACACGTACATAGATTGACCCTCGACTCTGATTAGCTACAACGACTGTGATTAGTTACAACAGGACAATACACACCGTGTTCCACTGAAATAGATATTTGTCTCCGCGTGTATTTCTAGACATGTAAACGATATGCTGTTAACTTAGGGTAAACTCAACTCTGCGTATTTACTGTGTCTCTTTTCGCATCCAGTCTGACACAACAATTGTTCAGGGGATAAAAATTAGTTCTACAAACTACTAGCTAAACGTAGAAAATCGAAGAGAAGAAAATATTGACTTGAAATTGTGTTTCCGAGTTGTCAAAACGTGCAAGATTATTTCCTCTGAGTAATTAAACACCAGTTAATTAAGAGGCCGACCTTTTGTCAAACCGGAAGGAGAGCACGCCCCCTTGACATCATGGTAAGTTTGTGTCTTCCTACATGTGTAGCTCAGTTATTTACTGTTAAATGATTTTTTATCAGTTAACACATGGCTAAAGATAAATAAAATTAAGCTATTGTTATACGCATATAATTACGTTATTAGCATATCCTTACACAGTTATGTTGAGGGGAGGGGGGTAGTTGAAAATGGGCAGAATTTTGAAAATATCAATTAGTAAAAGAAATTAATAGAATTTAAAATAAAAAATAAAAGTTACAAGCCAAAAATAAAAAAGAATTGACTGCTCGGTCGAATATTTATATAATTTGGAGCATTTTAGAAGGACAGTCTAAAAATAAATAAGAGAAAGAAGAGAGGATCGGACTATTCAATAACATTAAAAAAAGAAGTAATTTCGACATAAACTTTTGAACGAAGGTCTAAAACTTTAAAAGTCTGCATGTCCACGTGGGTGGCCTTGTTAAGGCTGTTAGGGTGAACAGCTTGTAGGGACGAGATGGGTTGCATCTCATCAAGAAAAACCCCAGATAGACAGTCAGTAGATATTGAAGGTGTAAAACTGTGCTGATATACAGCTGTTGAGAAGCCGAATCCGTCTGAACGAGAGAGAATCAAGACTAGGGTCTAGTCCAGTCGTCATGGGTTAGTATAGTGGTGGATACGAGATGGTATCAACAAAACAAAGTAAAGTCTAGAAAAGAGTAGTAGGGGCCGACCCCGCTTCCTATTTCTTCCAGTGCTGCTAGGACAGGCTTGGACATGTAGAGACCAAACGCGAACAACCGTGGCGTTCTGCAGAATCGCCAAACAAAATGGACAAAATGACCTGGAGGCAAGGAATCTCGCTAAAATAGAATCCAACCTGGTTGTCTGTTGAAACGAGAAGCGTTCCAGCGTTCAATCAGTTCCAATGGCCGCATACACTCCCAATACAAAACTTCACTTCGCTGACGAAAACAGCGAAGTGAAGGATCCCAAGTCGAGCCGCGAAAACACGTGCAGTGTGCATAACCGAAACAAACACGTCTTACCGCGTCGAGCTCTAGACTGGGAATGGATGGGGCGAAACGTAGCTCAGTGGTCAATAGTTTGCTTGATGCGAACTCGATCTGGGATCGTTCCAGCCAGTACACCACGACTGGTATATAGAAGACCGTGCTATGCGCTATCCTTCCTGAGGGATGGTGCATATAAAAGATCTCAATAGCCATTGTTAATAAATCAATGTGTTCTAGTGGCGTCGTTAAACAAACGATTTTGGGCGGAATCTAGCTCACTCGTTAGAGCGCTCACTTAAAGCACTTGAGTCGTAGGCTCGAACCACCTCGGTGGACCCAGTCCCAACTTGTTTTTCCCAACTGGTATATCAAAGACCGTGATATGTGCTGTCCTGTTTGTCCTTTGAGACTACGAGTCAAAAGTTATAATGATCAATGTGCTCTAGTGGTGTCGTTAAACAAAACAAACTTTAACTATTTTTGTTCCCAACTTCGACATATTTTTAACTTTCCACAGTCACCTTGCAATAATAAAAACAAGCTCCTTACATAATATTATGTAGGTTATAAATGAGTATCACTTGACACACACAGTGTATACTACACGAGTCGCCGTTAGACTTACATACCGTTTATCTTACGGGTTGTTTAAAAACGTATCTAATGAGTGAAAGCCAGTTGGATGTATTTTTTAACAACGAGCTGTAAGATAAATGGTATCTAATGGATACGAATGTTGCATTGTATTTTTTACGTATCCTGAAAAGAAAGAAAAAAACAGTTTTAAAATAAATTTAAATGCCTTTTCCAACGAAAACCTATTTACGGCCCTTGCGTATATAGTTAACTTGTGCGTCACAGATAGGTCAATTTCAGATTAACTTGTACGTCACTGAGTGATCGATTTGACAGTTCTTTCTTCTTTTTTTTCCATTGGATGGTATGGCATTAGCGACCTAATCATCACCTAGGTGTCGTATGTCTTTAAAACGTTAACGAGCGTATATGTGTTAACAAGTATGCGTTACCAAAAATAACCAATGATGTTATCACCAACGGGTGTGTAAGAAATGTTCAGGGCTGTAGCTGCTTTCCGGTAGTTTTGAGGAATTCACCTGCTTATAGCTATGGGTATTAATATTATTAGATAAATTATGTCTGTAAGATTTCGTAATAATCATAAATTATTTTCCATCATGTGTTTCTAAGTTTTGGATTTTTCGAGTTAAAGGACATATAATTGTTCATTAAATAGAAAATGGAGAAACATAGAAGAAAAAAAAACCTATTTTATTTCATTCTTTCTTTTCTCTCTTTTTTGTTTGTTTTTGTTGTTGTTTTGTTTTGCGGGGTGGGGATGAGGTGGGGTTGTTATTATCATTATGCACATAAAATATTATTTACCATATCAGCATGTTCTTAATGTAACATGTTTTCGTATTCACCTTATCAAAAGCGATAACACTGATAGCGATAATGTGTTTAGGTGTTATATTAAAGGGGCATTGAGTTTGCTGCATTGTAAGATGTTTCTGAAATAAAATATTTCTACGACTAAACTTACATATTAAATATATTTTTCTGTTTAGAATATCAATGTCTATATATTCAAAGTGTTTTTAGTCGTCTTAATATTTGTAAGAAGCCCAAACTGGATTTTGTCTTCAAATAATTTCGTACGTACGAAAAAAAATAAATTAGGAAATAAAATAAAATTTAACCTAGTACAAATATTAGAACGATCAGAAACACATTTAATATACAGCCACTAATATTTTATGCAGAAAAATATATTTGATATGTAATTACAATCGTTAAAACGTCTATGTTAGTCGATAACATCTTTAAAATTGCTGCAAACTCAGGAATGTCCCTTTAAAATTATTATTTCACATACATTGTTATAAAATTCACTCGTTTTCTAACGTTATTTTCAATGTCAACGTAAAGGTGTTTAATTTTAACAACTTTACAGCGCCGTGCCTTTGACCCCGTGAAGAAACACGACTACTCCTCGCTGACTGACGAGCAGGTAGCAGGTATGGTCCAATAATTCGCAGTTAACAAGGTCAGCCATCAAACTATCTCGGGAGAGCTAACCTAAAATAAGTGGGAAATAGAAAATAGTATTTACCTGACTTGACCGCCATCCAAATCAACCTGATACACAACAGAATATACACTAATGGGAAGTTATCAGATAATGGTGGAGGTGTAGTGAGGATGATGATGATGATGATGATTGTGACTGCTTATATTAATGTTCCTTGTGGTAGTGATGATGATAACAATGACAATGGTAGTTTTAATATAGGTCTGGCTGAATTACAAGGCTGACATTTTATACAGGTGTGGAACTTAGGTGATACTAATGTGGGGCTACTTGCTTTAAAGATACTTCGCACTAAAAAAAAACAAGGAAGCAAGTGCACTACGACTGGTATATCAAAGGCCGTGGTATGTGCTATCCTGTATGAAGGATGATGCATATAAAATATTATTTGCTACTAATAGGAACATGTAACGGATTTTCTCTCTAATACTATATGTCACAATTATCAAATGTTTGACATCCAATAGCCAATGATAATAAATCAATGTGCTTTAGTGGTGTCATTAAACAAACCAAACGTTTTAACTTTAGTCAACAAATGCGCGCGCCGGGTCACATAAAATAATGTTTGAATAAAGAACTAATGTTTTTACACACCTGTGTTTTACATAATTACACAATTTGTATTTTTAATGGAAATAATCATATTCATGTACATGTACTTACCTTCGTCTGAGATTTAATAGCCGATGTGAGCGGGCAGCATAGCCCAGTGTTACAGTGCCCGCCTGATGCGCGGTCGGTCTAGGATCGATCCCCGTCAGCTAACCACTGGGGTTTTTTTCTCGACATAACCACATGTCCGACGCCGATATAACCGTAGTTAAAATGTGTTGAGTGCGTCGTTAAACAAAACACACACAAAAAAAAATTAATAATAGCCGATGTGTGTTTTTGTGCTGGGGTGTCGTTAATTCATACATTCATATAGTGGTTTGCAGTTTAAAGAATCTGTGTTGCTATGTGTACAATGTTGAAGACAGGAGGAATTTTAATTTGTTTACATTATCTGATTTGTTCGTGTTTCAGAATTTAAAGAAGCATTTAGTATGTTTGATACAGACGGCGATGGTTCTATAACTGCCAAAGAACTGGGATACGTAATGAGGTCACTGGGTCAGAATGTAACCGATGCAGAATTAGACGATCTCATTAATGAAGTAGATACAGACGGTGAGTTTAACTATTGAGATAAAGAAACTTATTCCTCCCATATAACATGCATATCAAATATCAACCGCGTAACATAGAGAGAGTGTGCATGAGGATAATAATTATCATTGCATTCTCAATCCCCTCCCCCCAAAAAAAGAGAGAAAAGAAAGAAAGAAAAACAAAAAGAAAAAAAACCCCAAACATTATAGGTCAGTTTAAACCGAAGGCGGTTAGTTGACAATGTTTAAGGGGTACGTTTTAATCATTTATGCTGCGCAATGATTAAAGGGACATTCCTGATTTTGCTACAGTTTTTAAGATGTTACCGACTAACAGAAAGAATGAAAGAAATGTTTTAATTAACGACACACTCAACATATTTTAATTACGGTTATATGGCGTCAGACATATGGTTAAGGACAAATGGATTTTGAGAGAGAAAACCCGCTGTCGTCACTTCATGGGCTACTCTTTCCGATTAGCAACAAGGGATCTTTTATATGCACATCCCACAGACAGGATAGCACATATCACGGCCTTTGATATACCAGTCGTGGTACACTGGCTGTGACGAAAAATAGCTCAATGGGCCCAACGACGGGGATCGATCCCAGACCGACCGCGCATCGGGCGAGCGCTGTACCACTGAGCTACGTTCCGCCCCATCGACTAACGAAACTTTTTAGTGGTTGTAATTACATATCAAATATATTTTTCTGCATAAAATATTAATGGCTATATATTAAACGTCCTAATATTTGTACTAGGTTAAATTTAAATTTATTTCCCTTTTCTCTTAGAAATATTAAGACGACCTGAAACACATTGAATATACAGACACTGATATTCTAAACAATACAATGTATTTAATATGTACGTTTACTCGTAGAAATAAATTATTAGTTGGAAATATCTTACAATGCAGCAAACTTAGGAATATCCCTTTAAGTAAGGTTCTGGGGAGATGGGCATTATTGTATGCCTATAAGTCAATATGAGGCGGTATACAAAAAGTCAAAAGGTGATTTG
>JAECMU010005714.1:0-11211 GCA_016106625.1 Dracogyra subfuscus | reverse complement strand
ATATATATATATATATATATATATTCTTCATATGTACAGTTGACAGTTAATCTATGCATAAGAATGATTGTTAACGAAAAGTAATTTATGCTTTAATTGTCGTCTGTTCTCTAGATGTTGTGATGTTAATGAAATGACAAAAACAATTATGTGGTGTTGCATGAAACTTGTATAATACCAGCAGTAGTAAAGCAGGAAGCACGGTCGACTTCGATTCATTGTATTGGTGATGTTATCACTGTTCGGACTGTGATTCATGAGTGTTTGTTGGTCAGGCTTGGCAGATAATACGATAGTGATAATCGAGTCGGTCAAATGGCTGATGGACGTCGCGGTTCTCGGTGAGGGAACCAGTCTCTGGATATTACTAACAAGTCAGTAAACTACTGAAACACTTGTGAGTTGGGAGAGTATGGGGACGAGATCAATCTATTCATTATAGGATTTCACGATGTGTACTACTTTGGCGGATGATGGGGGCTAGAAAAGGGGCAAAGGCACAGACAGAAAAATATTGGATCTGTCTTTTCTGATTATTATAGGATTGCATGATCTATATTACTTTGCATGGTGGGGGCGGGGGACTACAAAAGGACAAAAGAGCAGACGAAAAATCGTTAGATCTGCGTCCATTGATTAATATATGATTTCACGACTTTTATTACTTTGGATGGGGAGGGGGTACTAAACTTGGGAACTAAAAAGGAACTCAATGGCCATTACACCGACTGCTTACTAACCACTAACCCACTGTTCTGGACAGACAGCACAGGTAACTGAGATGTGTGTTCAGGACAACATACTGGAATTTGTATTCCATATAATCAGAAAAACAACGTTAAATGATATGAACTGTCGAGATCCTTATGGTCGATATCCACCATGTTCACCAGCTAATACACGGGAGATTTCTTCCAGAACAATCATCTGTAAACCTAGTTCCCCTCTGTGTCATAATCAGATTATTGTGCTGCCAAAACATTGGAGGACTGGGTAGAGTAATCAGTTTACTCGACTAGATCAAGGGACGTTTACGGATTCCACATAAAAGGCTACTGAACAGTTAGAGACTGTGGTTGATGATTAATGTAATGTGTGAAAATAGTCGGGAATAAGTATTTGCTTACTATTTGAACAGTGGACAATGTCAAGTGCTAATAGAGCCAGGACAATGTGTGTACGAACTGAATGAACTTTAGTTGATGTGTTCAGGGTGTATACCACCAAATCAAATCCCATAGACGACAATAGTAACATATGTGGCTAAACCTCCTACCTGCAGCGTATCAATCAACATAAACGCCACGGATATAAATACTACCACTCCTCACACTTAAAGTGATCCAGAGAAAATTAGGGGTTAAGCTGCTCGGTTCTGGGATAACGGATAGCGTCTATGACTACCCTAGTTCCGCACAAAATTTGAGCATTTTTTTTTTTTTTTTGTGCAGGTAACCCATTCATGTTTCAAGCACAAGGCTACTTGACACATTGGTACTAGATGAAATAAAATTGCATTTTTTTTGTTACCCAGATTAAACTATTATTTTTTACAAACAACACACTCACATTTATAACCAATCACAGGACTTGTGGTGTTTGCTTCTCTATCAAAAGTTCGGTGCATCTCGAACTTTGATCCAGCCGTACGTTATTTGGTTTAGTACTACCTTCATACAATTAGAAACTGTGTTTCCTAATTAGCTACACTGTGATTAATGGATTGTCTTCATATAGCTGGCAATACGTCTTTACTTACTTAACTGGGTACATTGTTGCAAATATAACGTGTTCATACAGAATAAGTCTTTACTAACTAGCAGAACTGTGACTAATACAATGTTAAAAAGATGGTAATAAATATTTACTTACGGCAAAGTGTACTGTGCCGCCATTGTGCGTATTACTCCATTGTGAAAGAACGAAAGGAGGAAACTACAACAAAGATAATGTTATGTACCTCAAAGACTAAATATATTAGAAAACGTCAGTAAAAGGAATCTCCTTACTATATACGTCTAGTATATCTAGTATGATCTATCATACGTGGCCTGGTGCTTATACAACTTTTAGAGTCTAGCTTCGAGACTCTAATAGAGCCTGAAACACTATACTGTCATGACAACGCAATACAAATTGTATGCGTATGACGTCATTTGAGTCTGCACTCTAAAAAGTTTTATATGTACGGGTCCTGTTACTAAAATAATTTAAAATAATAGATTACAAAAATAAATTAATATTCTGATATGGAAAATAATGATCCTAATAGGAAAATGTTGCAGGTTTCCTTTGATGTTTGTGGGAGAAAACCATCACCCCAACATCCTCCCTCTGCATCTCGACTCGAAATTATAACATTTAATTCTTTTTGAGATTGCATATAAAATATCTCTTGCTGTTTTATCAGTTGTAGCCTATAGCCTATGGTGGCAGCAGGTTTCCTCTTTTTATCTCTATCGACCAAATATTAAGACACCAAATAACCGTAGTTTAACATGTGTTGAGGTGTTGTTATACAATTATTCATTTCCTTCATGAATAAGATCCTGATCAAGACGAAAACACCGACCTTTCCGCGAGGTCGTCCAGGTGTTGTCCCAGCGCCAGCACGTTGTAGCCTTCCCGCCGTGCCACAGCGTATATCCGACCTCGCTTCATGCGGCTGCAGAAACTACAGATTGAAGCACATTCATACGGCAGATTCTCAGCTGTCTCAAGGATACCTGGGTAAAATATTAATAATAACAATAGAAACAAATCATATTACCTGTCTCAAGACAGGTCAGGTCAGGTCAGGCCATAGGGCTTTACGTGCACATTCAGCGCAAGCTGTTGTAGCGCACGCCTACCCTGGGCACAAGAGCCGGCCTTGGCCGGCTCCTCTGTCTAAGACCGGAAATGTGGGGATGGGAAGGAGGAGGGACCGCCTGCACTGGTAGGTGCAAGGGAGCACCAGCAACCCGACCGTGGTCGGTAACAGGCGGGGGGGGGGGGGGGTAGTGGTGCTATGGATACCTGTGTAAAATAATATATACAGAAACAAACAATTTTACTTGATCCTATGATAGCTGGTAAAAAAACAGAGGTAACACGAACAGGTAACAGAAACAGGTAACTTCAGCTCTTCCTTGAGTAAAATAACAAAAGCGTAGACTGAGAGGGTTCGGGCTGTTCAATTCAACCTCACTGTGAGGCTAAAACATCTTTTACATTGTAATATTAAACTATGCATATAGGTGTTTAGCAAATATAAACGCACCTGTATACTATACATAAACAAAAAAATATGCTATCGAATTAAGAAGTGTGTAGGTGGTAGTCGCAACAAGTACTTGTAACTTACCTTGAGATTCATAGAAATAAGGTACGCCAAGTTCGGAGAGGTATTGTTTTAGAGGAGTCGGATCGTACACCGGGGTCTGGGGGTCTACTGTCACTGCACCAAACTCAAAACACACACCCTGAAAATATTGCTTCATTCGTAACTTATAATAAAATGTCTAATATCAATAATAATGCATTCAATGAATTCACTAAACATCAACAATTAATTTTATTATGAATTAGTTATAAAATAAATGTTTATCAAAGATTATATGGATTTAATAGCTATTATTTACGCATACATCAGTCAGTGTTTGATATGAAGGAGGGTGATTTTAATAAGCGTTTCATGGTTCTATTGTATAAACAAAACGAATTAAAGTAACACGCACGCACATACGCACACAAATACAGAGAGAGAGAGAGAGAGAGAGAGAGAGAGAGAGAGAGAGAGAGAGAGAGAGAGAGAGAGAGAGAGTCCTAGCACATGCACACATACAAACATTAATAACAACTGAGAAATACAAATTGCTAACTGCTAACTACATGGTTATTTCTGTCTATTCAAAGTTTAACGAATAAGTCATTAAATTTGTTATTACCTCAATTTAATTAAATATGATAACATTTCTGCCTTTAAGCAAATGTCTAATAGTGTATTATTATATACTAACCTTCCATACCTTTCCTTTAGCAAAGAACTGGCACTGTATGATGGTATATAATTATACACTAGCCTTTCCTTTAGCATAGAAATGCAATTGTTAGATGGTGATTAATTATATACAAACCTTTCCTTTAGCATAGAACTGGAACTGTCTCATGGTGTGTAGAAGAGATAAGGAATTTTTTCCGCCTGACAGACACACAAGAACTCGGTCACCATGTTGTATCATATCATACTCTTCCATAGCCTGAAAAGATTGATTTCTCTATTTAGAGATATTAATTATAGACTGACTGAAGGCCGATGAAAAGGACAGACAAATGACAAACTGACAGACATAGAGAGATACATGAAATCTGTGTATATTCTGTTAACAATAGCCAATCACTTATGGCTAACATCATGACATATTTCAATAACGCATACCTTGACAGCAGCTTTGAATATGTTCCTGGAAGGATAGACCCATTTGTTCTGTTGTGTCTCTTTATAGTCTGCTGAGGTGTCAGAGTTGTCAATGCTGGTCGTGATGCTCACATCGAGTTCACAGTAGATGTCTGACATGTCAATACAGGAAGAACGCTGGATATCTGTATCAGTTCTGAGAACATAATGGCTACCCGTATCAGCCTTGAGCCTGTGATGGCCCTGGCCGTTTGTGTCCAGTTTTCCAATGTTGTACGCAGAGCTATTTTTCTTATTATTATTTGTGTTGAGAGACTTGTGCTTGGCGTAAATAACTCCCTGCTGCAGAGGTCTGGCGAGAAAGGCTTCCCGAATTTGGCGGCTCAGAAGTGATGACTCGTTGGTACATCTGTGTACAGCTTTGGTCTGTGTGTCTGTGTGTTCAGCCATCGCTACTATCTCGCTTGCAGGTTCTGCAGTCGTGTTACACTGAAGTTTATCTCTCAGACACTGCAGAAATAAAACAAAGTTCAACAATTTAAACATTATATCTTTCTGTCAACATCTTAAGAGTATTGAAAGTAAAACGTTAAACATTGCTTTACGATACCACTAGAGCACATTTATTAATTAAACACAGGCTATTGGATGTCAATCATTTGGTAAATCTGACATACAGTCATGGAGGAAACCCGCTACCTTTGTCCATTAGTAGCAAGCCAAGGTATTTTTATATGTAGTTTCCCATACAGATCACATCACCGTCTTGGGTTACTGGTTGAATAACATGTTATGTTATTACATAGTCGTTTAAGTTTTAATTATTTAAAACTTGTTTGAAACAGTACATTTGGAACGTTTATGAAGAATACCTCTCATTCTTGGCCTACCATTTGCCAAGACTTTATAAAGACCATGCAAGAAAACTTCTAACGCCATTAGCATTATTGTTAAAATTCATGTTCACCAAATTCTCGAAATTATAGCTAGTGTATGATAGTTTATTTTAGCATACCCGGAGAGCAGTCTTGAAGACTGAAGGTGAAGAGGGAATTTGTTTTTCATTCTTCTGTGGTACACATTCTGAAGACATATATTGTCTGACGTTTCTGGTATGGCATACATTGAGCTGGCAATGGAGGTCTGACAGGTTTACATACGTGGTGTTGTGGAATTTTGCACAAACACACTGCCCACGAGTAAACATTTTCTGTTTGCTCACAGTGAATATGGAGTTCTCCCTACCCACACTGTTTTCAGGAGAGACACAACCTTGTTGTACAGACACGAAAGACTCTTCAAGGTGTAGTTTCAAAGAGGATTTCAAGCTAGTGGTGGTGCTTCTAGTTATTCCTTCTTCTACATTGGAAGACTCTATTCCATTGTCCAACTTCAGATTCATCTTAGCCCTAAGAGACTGTGGAACAACGGAGAGTGAATTCAGAGGAAGAGGCGATGTTCTGCTGCCATGTAAACAGTCATAGGCTTCGCTGGGAAGAACAAACCACCGGAACGGCTGAGAGTCGTTGTCAAACAGAACAGTCTGGTCAGACAGAGGAACTTTATTCTGAAACATTCAGTAAAGCATTTTGTAATTAGTGTACAAAGATACCATAGTCTTGAAATATGTGGTAGAAAATTGTCATACAAAAACAGAGGGACATTATAATAATACACTGATTTGGTAATTGTTTTGAAAAACCTTATTGAATTTGACACTGGTTGATCAGCTCGAGATACCCAACACTGACTGATTCGTGTTGAGATATCTGACACTGGCTGAGCTCTATTGGAATATCTGAGATAGCTTATATTGGTTGACCTTTATTGAGATACCAGACATTGAGATATTTGGAAATGTATTGATATATTTGTCACAGTTGACCTGTATTGAAATAACGGACACTTGTTGACCTGTGTTGCGATAACTGGCACTGGTTGTGGTGAGCTACCTGACACTTATTAACTTGTATTGATAGATCTGATATTTGTTGACATGAATTGAGATATCTGAAACTGGTTGATTTGTACTGAGATACCAAACACTGGTTGACCTATAACTTTATCTCTTTGCAACTGGGTAAGATGAATTGAGTGGCTGTCCTATAGATGAGGCATTGGATAGAGATTAATGGAATCATTCATTAGTTTGCCAAATATCCATTCGACCCTGCATTGTGCGGAGATATGTCCCTGATCATGTGTTATGGTTTTGTCGTTCACATTTTACAGTTAAAATTATCAGGGATGGTGTTTGCATAAACAACTAAATAATACAAAATGTAGTTACCTTTTCAGACTTCTTGAATATATCTTTGGCCAGCACCAAGCAATCCTAAAGAATAAATAAAAACATAAGCATATTACATAACATGTTTTGAGGTTGTAAAATATATTGATATTATGCTTTTTTCTACCGATAGTCAGATGGAATATATTGAATACCTGATAGTCAGAAGGTAGAGGACCTTTTTCAGTTTGTGGAGGAACTTTCAAACTCATCTCACCGGACTTGTAAGAGATGTGACCAAGCCATTTCCGGTCTTTAAACACCTGGTAAGGAAATAACACATATAATTTTAAAGTCGAATCAACTAAAAGGTCATCATTTATCTACAAAATGGTAACAGAATGATCAAACGTAATAACATGAAGACTACAATGGTTCGCTGACTAACCGAAATTCAAAGGTTTAACTTCCATACTGCACAAGATAGAATTGTCAAATGGCATGACCTTTGGGAAGTTATAACTTGTTGTTGTTCCATTGTATAACGAATTGAGCTCCTTACTTGGTATATCTGAATAGCATGTGTATAGAGATATGTGATTTCATACATGGATGAAGAAATAGTTAAATGAAAGAAAATAAACCTGAGCATTCTTCTGTCGCCAGTCGCCTGTTTCTGGGATGAACATGTACTAGAAATAAAACAATTAATAATAGATTTAATTGTGTTATAAAATAATAATTCGTTAATGTAGTAAAATAATAATCATTTAAATTAAGTTGTTAATATATAAACTAACCGGCAATAACACTAAATGTTTATGTACATGCATGTGTCTGTTTGTGTGCGCGTGTGTGTGTACGTGTGTTTGCGTGCACACATGTGTGAAATATTAACTTTACCACTGATTTACCTGTGATAATACACTTTTGACCAAACTGTATTAACACTACCTCTGTGTGTATTAACTTTACCTGTGGTAAGAGGCTGTGCGCGTGCTGTGCTACTAACTGGACAGCTTCCAGCACAAACTGCAAACAGTCGTCATCTATGAAGTATGGCAGACTGAGTCGAGTAAATCCAGGCCTGAAACATCTGTAAAGAATAAGACATTTTTAGTTTGCGATGTAGGCCGTATGAACTCATCAATCTCCAAACGTTAGTTACAAAACCAAGTGTGTAATAACTAGACTTTCATAGCTACAATGACCCGAGGTTAGTGGCACCACAACACCATTTGTCGTGTCCTTATTAGCTGTAGCAGCTTCATATAGTCCGGTTTAGGAAATAAGTCCTCATTAGAAAAATAATAATAAATAGAAATATCTATTTTTCAAAGTTTTCTTTGATGATTACAGGTGGTAATTAAATGACCCAGTATTTGTACATTATTTGGTATTGTCATTACTAAGGAAAAGCATTTGTAAGTGTGCTGTGCGGTCAGATGGAAATGGGTGCATAATAGCAAAATGAAACGGGGCCCCGACATTTGGATGGATAATGAAAAATGTTTGTGGTCAACCCGTACTGATTTTTTACATGCCAGTTGACAAGTGACTGAAGGTTCAAAAATTGGTAGACACTTAATCCTTGCTATATCATGCTATTTTTGACACAATTTAATCCGAGGCAATATTAGCATGTAGATGCACTGGAAAATAAATGGTGGTGTGCAACCGGCACCACACCACCATTTGTCGTGTCCTTATTAGCTGTAGCAGCTTCATATAGTCCGGTTTAGAAAATAGGTCCTCATTAGAAAAATAATAATAAATATAAATATCTATTTTTCAAAGTTTTCTTTGATGATTACAGGTAGATTGACCTTTGTAGTAATTAAATGACCCAGTATTTGTACATTATTTGGTATTGTCATTACTAAGGAAAATCATTTGTAAGTGTGCTGTGCGGTCAGATGGAAATGGGTGCATAATAGCAAAATGAGACGCGGCTCTGACATTTGGATTGATAATGAAAAAAATTTGTGGTCAACCCGTATTGATTTTTTACATGCCAGTCGACAAGTGACTGTAGGTTCAAAAATTGGTAGTCACTTAATCCTTGCGATATCATGCTATTTTTGACACAATTTAATCCGAGGCAATATTAGCATGTAGCATTGGAAAATAAATGGTGGTGTGCAACCTAGTTATGTAATATCACTTATTTAAATAACAAGTGATCTGTTTTGGAAGATCTGAGGACGATACATCTGCAGTATTTGTGAATTTCGTTCCATGCTTCTATATATAAGTAGAATTCTGACAGCAGTCAAACTGGACTAAGTAATTTAAGAAACGTCTTATTAGGAGGACACAATCCCCAGTGAACAGCTATAGCGGAGCCACACGCCATATTTTTACTTTTATTTATATGAGGAGGGACAAAAAAACGTACATTTTCGTCCTCGGGAGGGTTAACAGCCCCGCCACCCCTTATGCCTTGGTTCCCTACCGTACCGTAGAGTTTTTGTGCAATCAAATTGAGAGAACGTTTTTTAAGGAAGTCTTAATAATACGAGGGGTGAGATGTAGTCAGTAGTAAATCGCTCGTTTCATGTTCGGTCGGCCTGGGATCGATCCTCGTCGATGGGCCCATTGGGCTATTTTTTATTCCAGCCAGTACACATAAAAGGTCGTGGTATGTGCTATCCTGTCTGTGGGATGGTGTATATAAAAGAGCCGTTGCTACTAATGGAAAAATGTAGCGGGTTTCTTCTCTATGATTATGTCACAATTACCAAATGTTTGGCATCCATAGCCGATGATTAATTAATCAATGTGCTCTGGTGGTGTCGTTAAGCAAAAACAAACTTTAAAAACAAACTTTAATAATATGAGTATGTTCGCCTGACACGAAATGTAGAATGGGTGTTGACAGCAATTATAGAAGCTGAACTGGGAAAGCAACGACTGCAGTCTGACTGCTTACCGTAGAACGTCTCGGTGTGAGCAGTGGTGTTCTTTCCATGAGCCAGCTCCTTCCATATGCCTGGAATAGCAAAGGGTGTATTCGGATTAACAATTTCCATTTAGTTCTTATGAAGACTAGCCCACTCATCTTAAGCAATACCTCCTGATTAATCAAAATTGCTCACTCAATGCAATATATTATTGTATATAATTGTAACTCGTGTATAAAACAGCAACAGAATATCAGACAAAATATTTTTGAAATCTGTTGAAAGTCTTGAATGAAACACTGATAGACAATACTCACCAATCTCCCATCAACATGCGTTCCAGTCTCTCTGCCTCTTGTTCATTCAAACCTAACAGATCCTGCAATACAGACGTGAACTTTTTATTTCGTCACCTTTTTCAGTAGTAGAGTAAGTTAAAATATACTATAAACTACAAATGTTGGTTTAAAATAAACAATCATCTTAAACAACATAAATATGTTTGCGTGCATGTGGTTAATGTTTTAGTAGACAGCGATGTAGACAGCAGATGTTTTTGTCAAATATTCTATGTCTATGTATAAGATGAGGTGTCGTGTTGCCATTGACCAATATATTACGGGTTCCCGTATTTAAAAGATCCTGCCATAGACAAGAAAGCTTTGCGTGATTTATATGTTAATTTTCAGCATTGTCTTTTTAGTAGGTCTTTCTCCAATTACCAGAGTGTATGGTCCAGCACAAGCACATCCTCCACGAGCCTGAATTCCAAAGACGTCATTCAGAACAGCGCTCACGAAGTTGTAATGTAGGAATCGACCGGTTTCTGGGTGGTATATGAGGAAGGAGAACACAGGAAGCCGTGGCACATTCAGATTACCCAGAATAACAAGATTCTCACAGTTCTGCCAGTATGTCTTGGCTTTACTGAAATACAATACAGATTACAGTATACAAAACATATAGCATACAGTTCATAGAATAACAAGATTCTTGCCAGTATGTCTTGGCTTTACTGCAATACAATACAGATTACAGTATACAAAACATAGAGAATACAGTTCATAGAATAACAAGATTATCACAGTCCTGCCAGTATGTCTTGGCTTTACTGAAATACAATACAGATTACAGTATACAAAATATATAGAATACAGTTCATAGAATAACAAGATTCTCACAGTCCTGCCAGTATGTCTTGGCTTTACTTAAATACAATACAGATTACAGTATACAAAACATACAGAATACAGTTAATGCAATAGCAAGATTCTGCTAGTACTGCCAGTATGTCTTAGCTTTACTAAAATAAAATATATATTACAGTATACAAAATATACAGAATACAGTTCATAGAATAACAAGAGCTTTACAGTCCCGCCAGTATGACTTTACTTAACTGCAATACAATATAGTCCAAAGAAAATATGGTACACAGAATATAACAAGCTTCACACAATACGCCAGTACGTCTTAGTTTTTTTTAAATTATTATTGTATTACAATACAATACAATACAAAGAATACAGTATAGAGCATAACACAGTTTTAAATTACTGCTAACTATACTGCAATACAATGCAGTACACGAAATACTGTACATAGAAAACAGCGTGCAGAATATAGTATAGAATAATATAATACATGAAACACAGGTATGTTAGGACATACTAAGTCTT
>JAECMU010005691.1:2005-14107 GCA_016106625.1 Dracogyra subfuscus | reverse complement strand
TTTTGTTTTATGCTGTTTGTTTGGTCTGCCAGAACCAAATATCGGTATGTTTGTCACCCAAGCTACATGTGGAGCATAAATTCTTTGATCAGGACAGAACTTGATAATTCGGAAGCACAAACAGGTATTGTGTTTGGACTTCTCCTATTTCTCATGACTAAGTTTTATATTCCCATATTTATTACTGATGAAAAAACCCCCCAAAAAACAAAAAAAGCCCAATTACAAAACAAAAACAGTCTACAAAAAAGGTTTATCTAGACTGCTCTTTGTCAGTTTCAAAACACAAATAAAGGCTGGTTAATATAACATTACCTTACATGCAATAAAATTCAGGTATCAGACTGAGTATAATAGATAATATGTTTGTCTCTGTTTTTGTTTTTTTAAATGTTGATAAATTGCATAATTATGAATTATTACTTGAATAAATGAACGAATGAACAAACGAACGAATGAACGAACGAACGAACAAATTACATGCATGTAATTGTAGTTTATGTGAAGTTCGAGGATATAATGTATATCAGGTTTTGTAAGCACACAATGTATTGAACAGCCACCATGCAACACTAAACAACAGTAAAATCACAACACAACACAGCATGCAGGGCAAACTGCCAATTATTTTTAGTACAACAGCTATATAGTACATGTCTTACTTTTAGTCTTTCCATTTCCTGTGGAAAATAAAAATAGATAAAGAATTAAATTTCTGGGTGATTTGTTTGTTAATGTTTCCATCTTTTTATTTATAAAACATGCTACAACATGCAGCGAGAAGAAATAACATATGACAGTGACTGCCATATGTAAAATCTTCATAAGCTAAAAATATTTCCCATGAAAACATTTTGTGAGAGTATTTTCCTCAGTTATATGACTTCATGGTTCGAACTATATCGGTCTGCAAAAAGCAGTCCCTCTTTTAGATCTAGCAGGTGAAATAGAAATTCCCCTGCTAATTAAACCACTAAAAAATTGCAGGTGATTTTCTTCTAGAGAAAAATGTTTGTATGATTATTTCATCTGATATTTAACTGGTAATACTGTAATATTTAAATTACATAATGCTCTAAAATCAAACTCAGAGGTCCTATTTTAATTGTCCTGAAGTTATACCAAATGATTACCTCACCCAATGCTATGTTGTTGTTTTTCCAGCAGGATATATCTGTTTTGACTGGTTAGCTTTAAAAAATATAACAGCAGACCATATATTTTTCTTCCTATGTCTAGTCCTGTAATTTAACTGTTAAAATGTAACTGTAACCATACTGGTAATAATTTTAATATACTTGGGGTTTCTGCCAGAGGGTAAAACATGTGTGACACCATACCCAACTTGTTTTTTTAAAGTTAACCTTTTGACAAACTTAATGACTTTTATCAATACTATATGATTTTTGTAATCCTAACCCTAACTTAACCCATTTTCTTTTTGGGGGAGGTCTTTGTTGGTTTTCAATAATACAATTGCAAGCCTTGTAATAACAAATTATGGTTGCCAGTATATATAACAATATAATTGAAGTCTGTTCGCTACAACAGCTTGTTCTGAATGTGCAGGTAAATCCCTATGACCTGGCCTAAATCTGTTCAATGTGATGTTCTAAATATTTTTTAAATCTAAATATTATAAGTACTGTAAAAATAACGTCATAAAATAAAAAACGCAACTAAAACTAAAGTAATAATAACAATAACAATGTCTGTATAACACCACCAAAAATAATAACAACAATAAGAAAAACCAACATTCAAACCATATATGATTATGTAAAATTTACAAAAATGAATAAAAAGAAAATATTAAGCTTCCAGAATAAAAAATAAATATTAAGCTTCCCGTTTTTATGAGCTGGTCTAAGGAAGTTCACCGTGTTTTGAAACAGGATGATGCTTCTTATTCAGAGTAGGTGGGTTACTGTATGTTAATTAAGTACCATCCTAAGATCCTGGCTGATGCAAAAGTTATAAAACAGTCACTGAACTTTCGGGTTACACGTTTATTTTAACATCGCTGCATACATGAATGACATAAAGATTGACGTTTACCATGTTTAATAAAAGTAGTCCATATATGACCATCTACACACATTTATCAGTATATGCACCTCTAACAAAACAAAAAATTCAATCCATATTTTCATTAAATTTGTGCATGTTGCTTGTTATATTTATTTTTATCAATTAATGTGTCAGATCATTTAGTATTATCATGTTCTTATAGCCATCAATTAGTATCTTCATGTTCTTGGCTAAAGAAATGTCTGTGAAAACATGTGTGCTGAATACAGGCTGCCACATCTAGAGTCTTTTAAAAATGTTTGTTGTTTTTCTTTCTTTCTTTTTACCATCTGTATTGTGTATATTCAAGATGCACTTGTAGGATTAAAATAATCATTTATGAACCGGTCGGACATAGAACTATTTCACCCAAAGGTACATAATTTTGTTAGGGACGAGGCTTGCCTGGCACCTGACATCAAATTATGTGCTGGGGTAATTAAAACAGCTCTATTCCACATGCCACATGAATGTAAGTACATATGAATTAATATTTTTCTTCCATCAACTGAATGAAAAAAATAAAATAATTGGTACAAATAGTCCAAAAGTTATATATTACATAATTGCTTAATTTGTTTTGTTCATTATTCAATATAAATATCACTGTTGAAAAGAACCTCATAATAATGTATAAACCAAAAAGTAACATTATATTTTACCTACATGTATTCTACAGTGATTTCTTTATTTTGCTGAAATAAATAAAAACATCCCACACCAAAACTGCTTAGGCCAACAAGATCACGTAGTCATGCAAGATAGATGTACCGGTATTCCCGTTAGGGCTGATGTCATCTAGTGGGATATAAGACAAAATGTACGGTGCTGTATAATATCCGATTCTAGAAGAATGGAGAATTTATATGTCAGGTCTTATATATAACACCATTTCAGTGAACCATGCAATAAAAACACCACAACATGCAGCATGCAGAGAAAACTGCCTATTTTTAACAAATATTTTTCTTACTTTTTCTCTTGCCAAATTCTGTTTAAAATAGAAACAGACACAGAATGAAAGATCTGGGTGTTTGTGTGATTTTTGTTTTAAAATCAGTATAATATACAACAACCTAATTAACCAAGGTGCAGCATGCTTTTAGAATAATAAAATATCTTGAGACATTCCTAAAACAAGTGTAAAGTTTTGAAAGATGAATTAATAGCAAACAAAGAGCATGAAACCAGAATGTATACCTAAGACTACATGTATATAGAAGACATCTAGCAAAATCTTAGACCTAATCCAAATCATGTTCTCTGTATACAGGTACAAAAGGCTGACAATTTTAACTTTGTGCTGTTTACAGAATGGCTAAATATTTTGAACTAAAAGATCTGTATTAATTCCTATCACAAGATCAATTCCCATTGAGTGTTTCCATTGGGCTCTTTCTTGTTCCAGCAAGACTGTGGTACACTATGTGTTCTCCTGTCTGTGGGATGGTGCATATAAAAGATCCCATATGCTACTAGTGGAAAAATGTAGCGGGTTCGAAATTCCTCTCTAAGACTATATGTCAAAATTACCAAATGTTCCCTATTATATATAAGTACTCGTCTACATACATTTCAGTGGATTACATACTCTCCAATATATGGCCATTATTTTATAATACTGTGAGAAAATTGTTTTACACCAATATCTGTTTGTAAAGTTCTTTGTTTGTTGCAATGTTTTATTTTGTTTTTGAGTCTGGAGTGTAAGTAAATATATAAATTAGAAATATGGGGCCTAATTCACAAAGCTCTCTTAGCCTCTGCTAGACAACAAAGCACCCTCTCTGCACATCTTTTAGCACTGCACTGCGAGATCGCAAAGTTGCAAGAGTTTAGTGCATTAGGCCCCTGCACATGACTTTGTATAGATTATATCAAGAAAACCTTGGCCTAACTGCATGTTAACCATTTAGTCAGTCTGTATCTAACACTGCATGCTATACATACACAGTTTTCATAATTGTATTATCACATGTACAGTTTAATTCTTCTGTACAGTGGTTTAAACAGAACCAAAAAAAACATTTTTTTTTTTTATAAAATTAAATAAATATATAAGAAAACAAACAAACAAATAATAAGCAAACATATAAAAAATAAAAAAATAATAAGAGCAAACAAAATAACTGCATGAAGAAATTATATTCTACAAAATATGTGTGTGGTTTCATCGTATTATTTAATTTCACATTAACGTTATAAAGGTTAAGGAACTTAACTGTGATTGACTGTTTGTATTATGCTAACATTATAATATTCAGAGTAACAATTCTTTAATGAAAAAAACACACAGTATATACCAGGTATTGAAGATGGTGCAAAAGTAATGGTAATGTTTTTCATTTACTTCTTTACTGATTAACTTAACCTCAATAAAAACAATTACACAGGTAAGTAAATAAATGATAAATATGTTCATAAAATTAAATAATTGACAATCAAAAAATGTACAAAAGTGTCGAACTGAAAAAAAAAATTCTTCTTCTCCCTTTAGACATCTGGCACATCCAAAGGAATTACTTAATTACTTGGTGGCTTGAGTTTAAAACAAACACTGTCCTCGGGAATCGGACCACCATAGTTCAATCCTATATTGCAGCACTGTGCAGTTTTTCAGATAGTATTTCCTCCGAGAAAATAAAGTTTCAATCTTTTATTGAACATATGTGCAGTGACGGGGGATGAAAATTATAAAAATTAAATAATTTGGCCTGGTTCATCTGTCATGTGTGTGAGGTCAAGTGACATGCATCAAATGTTAATTTATTTTCTTCCTTTTCAACTGAATTTCTCAAATGGACCCGATATCAGAAATTTTAAGGAATAATTAAAAGAAAAACCTGACTTAATAAAATTAAAAGGTTTTAGGGGTTTGTAAAGTTTTGTTTTTAGATACTTATCCATCTGATGTTTATTGTTAATGAAAATGTTCCCGAACTGTGTTAAAAAACATTACAAAAGAACGACAGCAGACGACAACAAATTGGATATACCGGTAGACTGTGCACACCGTCCATGAGAAATCAGGCCTAACGTGATCTGAAGCCTAATGCAGTTAGAGACGTTAAAAATACAGGCTGCTAAGTTAGCATAATTCTGTGCTTCTGTGAATCAAGAATTTTCAGATGGAAGCAAAATATCAGACAGAAGCAGAATCCCGAAATATTTACATTAATCAATGATTCATGTTTATAAATCTTGCAGAATCCTCAAAAGAAATTCTCAAGACTTATACAGCTGGCACTAACAACATGATTTTAACATAAAATACATTATTTCTGACATTCAACTAAAAACTATGTGTGTTATACTACAATCATCTAGGTTTAAAAGAATCCTGAAATCTCCAGGTTTCTTAGTTACCGTACATTAAAAGGCTTCATTAACTTACATTTCCACGACTCTCTTGCTTAATGAGATCTTTTACAGTGGTTCTAACACCAACACCACTTCCGCTAGCCTCGCTTTCCAATTCAACGTTATTCAGATGTTCGTGACTATCGTACTTGATGGACTTTGCTCCACTATTCTGACTCCGAGACGAATATCCGCTATCTTTGCTTATTTTTTTCACCATTGGTTTTAAAGGGTTAACAGGGTCCTTGGGTTTCTCCCCAGGCTTCATTTTGTTCTCTAGCATGTGCGCCCATCCTTTTTGCTTCGATGGGGAGTCTCGCCCACTATCATCAGTCTTGTGTTTACCGCCATTGTTGGAGGAAACCCGCTTGCTAACAACACTTAATTTCGCTAACTCATAAATCGGATTAGGCTTTTTCTTTTGTTTTGCATTCAATTCCCGTTCTTTTTCCTACAAAAGGGTGCAAAAACAAAGCAAATAAGGAAAACAAGAAAACAAAAATTTCAAGCAACACAAATTGTAATAAATGCAAACATAAAATAAAAATAACTGTAAAAATAATATTTAATAACATTAAAGTAATAGGCCAGTAGTAATAGCTCAAAATAGTCCAAACCTTGAACAAATTGGCAAAAAGCTGAAATTTTCAGAATAGTTACATTAGGGTATGACATAACAGATATCAAAAGTCCCCGGAAATCCACAAAGAGCTAACTTCGAAATTCAAGATGGCGTCCAA
Organism: Dracogyra subfuscus; assembly: GCA_016106625.1. Classification (NCBI taxonomy): domain Eukaryota; kingdom Metazoa; phylum Mollusca; class Gastropoda; order Neomphalida; family Peltospiridae; genus Dracogyra; species Dracogyra subfuscus. The sequence continues at coordinate 7,937 of JAECMU010005691.1, read as the reverse complement.
AATGGCCGCCTTTATATATAATTCATCTTACCTTTACAACCACATGTGGGAGAAATGCGATGAAAGTGTCTAAACCTAGGTTTTGAGATCCAGAGAATGTAATGAAACCATTCATTACATCATTTAATAAATAAATTCCTCAGAAATTAAGATTACCCAAAATAGAGTAGTTTAATAATAAATAAATAAATAAATAAATAAATAAATAAATAAATAAATAAATAAATAAATAAAATAAATTAAATAAATAAATAAATTAAAAAAAAAATTTAAAAAAAAATTTAAAAAAATTTAATAAATAAATAAATTAAGTAATTAATTATTTTATTTTTTTTAGATATGGAGATCTGCATTTTATGCAACGAAACATTAGGTACATCTGAAGTTGCAGTAGTTGGAGACAAAGGCCAAAAGTCACTTGTGGCAGCAAGCATCAAGCGAGATGATGGCCTTCAAGAAATTCTTGGTACAAGATCACCACTAAAGGTTCATGTTCACTGCCGCAAGAACTATACACAAGAAAAAAGTATAATAGCTGAAAAAAGAAAATCATCTGTTAATCTGCTGCAAGAAGAAACACCACAATTACGATCAGGTGTTTCAACATTTGATATTAATCGTGACTGTATATTCTGTTCAGAAGTCATAACTGCAGATAATAAAATACCTTTTAAACGCAGAATGGTTGTTAGCAGTGTGGAAACCATTGAATTCCAAGAGTGTGTCTTGCAATGTGTCACAGAAAGACATGATGATTGGGGTAATACAGCTGCAGAACGAATTCGACATGTCTTTGATTTAGTGGCAGCTGAAGCAAAATATCACCGTCATTGTGCTCAAGTATTCTTCCGAAATAGACAAGGAAAAGCCAAATATGTTGGTAGACCTAGTGACTAATTATGCGATGAGGCTTTTAAGAAACTGTGTGATTTTCTTGATGAGAATGATGAATGTCGGTACTCAATATCCGAACTTTTAGAACTCATGGATGATTATTTAAATGGGCAAGAAGGTTATTCACTAAAATATTTTAAGAAAAAATTGAAAGAACATTATGGTGATGATATCACAATAACAAGTATTCCCAGAAAATCAAGCATCATCAGTTTTCGAGATTCCACACACAAAATACTTCGTGAAAAGTGGCTTACTGATAAGGTAAATGATGCAAGTACTGAGGCAGAATGAATCATTGATATGGCTGCCTCTATCATCCTTGTTGATATTCGTTTGAGAGTATATGATTGTGATGAATACTCTAATACTCTACACTGGAAGGAATAGACTGGGAAATCCTTGATACCTGATACTCTCAAGCGTTTCTTGCACAATTTGTTGGATCGCAAGGGTAAAGGTCATATGGTTATGGAGAGAAAGTGCATAGCCATAGCACATTCCATAATTTCAGCATGCAGACCCAGGTCTTTCATCTCGCAACTGTTGCTTGGAATATCTGTATATCACGTCAACTCATAGATATTTTGAGTAGCATGTGTTTTGCTGATAATTATAAAGAGGTGCAACGATTTGAACATTCTTTGATATCAGATGATGAACCGTCTTATGCTCTTGGTGGTTTTACACAATTTGTATATGACAACGCAGATTTCAATGTGGCAACAGTTACTGGTCACAACACTTTCCACAGTATGGGTGGTGTTACGGTATGGTAGAAATAACCTTTTATTTACATGAAGCCAACATATAAAGAACACTGTATTATATTTAACAATTTAATAAAATAATTAAATATAAGTTATAGTTACAAGTCAGTATATATGAAAAGTAAATTACAACTAATGACAATAATCAGATTCTTATCAATCTTACTAAATGTCACTGAATTAGTCCACGAAATGTCGATCTCCGATGTATCTTCAATGATCAGCTGTCGTCGTTATATTCGGTCTTCGGTAGATGTGATTGTGAATAGAATGAGGCGTTTACACAGAACTCAGATGTAAAACAGCACGTGGCTATTTTGTTCGTTAATAAGAAAATTCGCCTGTCTTTGAACACGCACAAAGTGTTTTTATACCATTTGTCACTTGCTAGATGTTTCTCGAAAGTTCTAGCATTCTCTAGACTGCTCTCTTTCACCGTAAACAACTTTGACGTCATTTAAAATATGACGTCATACCAAAGACTCATGCTATCATTAAAGGGTCAACGTCTACATTTTATAAACTTAAAATGCACATCTAAAACAATATATATATATATATGTTATTATGATTATGATTATTATTTATTTTATTTTAAAAACACGTAAAAAATATAACAGTGAACTTCGCCAGCATAATTATGAGCAATTCTGAATAACAAATGTTATATATACTTCCGGCCCCGGTATACTTCATTTTTGCTGGCCTCTACTGCAAGACTACCTTCGTTTTATTTGTTCATACTCAAAACAAATACCCGTCGGCATTAATTAATCGATAAGCAATACAAAAAAACTATAGCAACAGACCTCTTCTGATAAATGAGATTTTGTTTTCATGTTAATATCGTCCAAATTTTGCGAAATATGTAGCCTATAGCGATGTTCCTGTTTTATTTAATAAGTAAAATTAGAGGTGTAGGCCCATTAGTTTGCACCTCAATTTATCTTTGAATTCATTTTGTTATTGAAACTGTAAACAAAACCCAGAAAAAAAGCACCCCAAAACTTCGATGGTTTTCGTTAATCGGAAACCGGAAACTTAACTATATTACATCAGCAATGTCGTTTCAATATGGTAACAGACGTCAAAATTGCTAAGGTCTCCCTACATAGATGTCATCTGCCACTGAAATCCATCTTAAATTGACCAACTTCAAAAGGGTTCTCGTTGGCACTAACAACATACATCACTGCGAACATACATTATATAAGCATTTCAGTCCCAGGTTTTTGCTATATGGCCGCATCTGGCTATAGTACCGGTCCGAACAGGTGGTTCATTAACCGATTAACTATTACAAAATAGCATGGGCAAAATACAGCCAGAAGGCGTACCATTAAACATACATATTGTTTTAATTCTTTTATTTCTTACATATTAAACAGACAAGTATATATTTTGTAAATATCTATTTAATGATAGTCTACCTAATTTAACATTTACTTGTTTGGGCTCTCGTTGGTGTACAAGGTGGTGTTTACTCGTGAAATTAAAAGAAAGATGTCAGTAAACATGTGATTTGTGCACTTTATTGGAACAGACTGTAACAAATGTTGGTCAACGTGTCAATTTCATTGCTGTTATAATATGTGAGGGACACTTCTGATGACAGAGTACCTCTTTCCCTCTCAAAAACTAAATATTTGTAGACATTTATAAGTAACTTTTGAGCAAGTATTAAAGCTGCATTGTCTGGTTTCAATCGTATACAGTCAAGTTCAAATACAAGCATAACTGCACTTTTTATTCACTCGCGAGTTGTCGTCATTAACGCATATCGTCAAATGCTTACTAGTCAGTTAGAACAATGTTCGCCATTTTGTAATACCGTACGGATTCTAGCAGTCATTCCTCGCAGCCAATTACGTTAGCAGCAGGCACGTATGGCGACGTTCTAAACCCCGGACTCGTACGCCTTTTATAATGCGTGTTGTGGTGTAATTTATACGAAACTAGTTGAACATCCTATATTTTCGTAGTACAGAAGGATTTTTAAAGTGATACTTCAGATATTATAAAAGTGCTTAATAAAATGGTTAAGTTGAATTTATACGGATATTAGTAACAATAAGACTGTGAAAATGAGTTTTGATTGTCATTTTTTTTTTAATTTTTATATAAAGATACTCTTTAAAAAGTGAATAATAAACATTAGCATAACAGTGTGTTTAAAAGTGTGAAATACAGGTAGCAATCGAAAGGCGTACGAATCCGATGTTTATAACGTCGACATGAGTGCTGAAATTGACTGCTATCGTAATTGTCTGCTAGTTATTGACTGCTCGGTTTTTGTAATGCAACAATAGCCGAACCGTACTATTTTTAGCCCAGTGAGGGCCCGCCAAAAGTGTCCTACTTTCAAAATTCTGGGTTTATTTTTAACTTGTAAAAGCCAGTGTAGTCAAACCAATTCAGACCGCGGCGTCTTATATGCACCAAACGTAATGGGATTAATGGTTAAATAATAAAAATATTCAGACAGTGCCGTTTTAAAGGTGCTATATCAAAGTTGCATAATGATAGCTATTGCAAATTAATGTTTTATTAAATTTTGCTTTAACATTTAAAGACTACACCTTTAACTACATGTATATGCCCATAAATGATTATAGGAAATAAGTTTATCTACTCGTAGAAACTACATTTTTATTGCAGAATGTTTATTACAAACAGATGCTTACGTATAGCTTCTGATATAGCACCTTTAAGTGGTTGCAAGATTGTGTAAATTTCTAATGTACTTATATTGACTTTATATTCACTAAATATGCTGGTCATAATTAATAATTTATGCTGCAAATTTATTCAAATAATCAGTTAACTTGTAGTTTTAAATTAAAATTTTATTTAAGGGTAAATGACATTGACATTATGTATAATCATCAAAATGAATTATAGTATGTTTCAATAAAGGATTCAGATATCTTGTTTACTGGCATATTTATTTTAATTTTAAGAGTAAATACAACCTTGTATATCAATGAGAGCCCAAACAAGTAAATCAACATTAGGCAGAATGTCATTAAATAGATATATACAAAATATTTACTTGTCAGTTTAATATGAAAGAAATAATTGACGAATCTATTTTTTATTCTATTTCCGACACTACTTTTAGATACGTACATTTAGAAATATGTGACGGGTATCGGCATATGTCGTTTATGAGCATAATTAACGTGTACAAGAAAACATTAAATTACTCTGTTTGAATTTATGTAAAAATGGTCAAAGTTGACATAATGGTTATCTGCTACCATGAGTAATGTTTTACTGTATGGATATCAAGGCAGGTCAGTGTATGTATTATATATCTTAGTAAACTATCTTTTAAATATTTATTATTGAAATAATAGTGTTATCAGTTACTAGTGAAAATAGTTTTTTCGTTTCAGTCAGTGCACCACAACTGGTATATCAAAGGTCGTGGTATGTGGTATCCTGTCTGTGGGATGATGTATATAAAAGATTCCTTGCTACCAATAGAAACATTTAGCGGGTTTCCTCTGAGACTATGTCACAATTACCAAATGTAAGACATTAAAGGAACATTCCTGAGTTTGCTGCAATATTTTAAGATGTTATCGACTAATAAAAGATTTCTACGATTAAACTTACATATTAAATATATTTTCTTGTTGAGAATATTAGTGACTCTATAGTAAACGTGTTTCTGATCGTTCTAATATTTGTACTAGGGTCATTTTTATTTTATTTCCTAAACAATATTTTTTTGTATTTATAGACGAATTCAAGTTTGGGCTTAATATCTATAAAATATGTTTTTGTTGTCGGTAAATTCTGCTTAATCCTACACTCAGACTGGTGTCTTTGAAAAGGACCCAATTGGCATCCACAATTAGACAAAACTGTCATCAAATGTGACGTTTATATGCACACAAGTTCCCGTAAACACTTTTGATCGTTAGACACGTTTTCAAACAACTCTAAAGATAAATCATAGGCCTACCTAACGACCTCTCGTATAAATATTCTCAATTAGTCATATGTGTTACAGTTGTCTTCAGTGTTGTTTCGTTTGCTGGTATGCACTCTTCAAGGTGACGCTTCACTATACGAGTGTCTCGTACTAAAATGCCCACTAAATTAAATGTAACGCTACACGACACTAGTGCCTCGTAGGAGAACGCCCACGAAAGTAAAGGCAACGCCACGCAACTCGAGTGCCTCGTACGAGAACGCCCACAAAAGTAAAGGTAACGCCACACTATACGAGTGCCTCGTACGAGAACGCCCACGAAAGT